>JZKD02S2298304.1:0-10088 GCA_000966675.3 Picea glauca
TATTTATACATTTGAAATATCCTCTTTACATTATCTTTCTTTTATAAAATAAATATAATTAAATAAATAATGAGAATGATGTTGAAATGTAAAATATTTATAAAAAGTTAAGTATATATATGGATAATGTTTTTAGTAAATAAAAACAAAGTTATATAGTTAAGAAAATTATTTTACATATAGATAATTGTTTTTATGTTTGTGTTTTTTTTAGTTTGATTTTTAATTTTTTATTTCTATAAATTTAGATTTAAAATTTAATATACATTGTTAACTCATTTTTTTTATTTGGTTATTTAATTTTGAGAATTTTGCACTAAAAGCTACATGTTAGCATAGTTAATGTAGACTTAGTTAATGTATAGTATTTGTAAAAGTGCATTCAACTTCTAAACCTTATAGGTTATTGATATGCCCTTTTAGATTTATCCAATAAGCAAAGTCATTGGAAGATGAAGGAGACTTTAACACCATTAATATTCTACTTCATTTGTTAAAGTCAAAGGGATTGTTTTCATACCCTAATGTGAATGTTTAATTCATGCCTCTTCTTCCTCTTACAGTACAATCTTGTGAGGAAACCCATTGTAGAGGGGATGTTGCCTTAGTTATAATAATATGTGTGTTTATATCACCTTTCTAAAAGGGTTTGGTAGGATCCTTAATGTTATTTTTTTCTTATTTGTCTTGGTAGACTTTTTTGGTGTAACCCCATTCAAGTTTGATATTGGATCCTTCCACAAGAGGATGTCATTTTTCCACTTTTTAGCTCAATCATCTTTAACTTTGAGTTGTGAAGTTGCTAAGTGTTTATGATTAAAATATATTTTACATCAAAAAGCAATATATTCATAGTCCAATGTTTGTATTCGACTATAATTCTAGTTGTCCAACTCAATGATATCAAGAAACCCTTTACTCTAAAATAATCAAACTAGGTTCTTCACCCAATCCTCTTGTTCTTCACTTGCTTTATCCCTCTCTCGTAATCGATGTTATAATGAGAGAAAAAAGTTATACTACATCTATCAAACTTCATTTATAATATGCATTATGAAAGGACCCTTCTACAAGTAGGAAGGAAGCATTCTTAAAAGCAGATGGTTTCATTGAAGATAGGCAACCATCTTTTTTAGTCACCAATCTTTGTTGTTTATTCTAATTAGAATGAAGTTTTTCAACCACTCAAAAATCTATAATCTATTTAAAATCAAATGAAAGAAAAGTTTGAAGATCATTAAACATTTTATCAATGAAAGATGTAAAATACAAATAAAAGAAACCAAAAAAAAAAAATCACAAATCTTTAAATATTTAACCAATAAAAAATTAAAATACAAATAAAATTAAAAAATATTTTTTAAAAAATTAAAAAAAATAATAATAGTATAAAAGAAAAATTTACGATAATGCAAAGTCTAACTTAAATTGAATGTAAAATATCATTTGCTCTTTTATTTAAATAATATAATAATAATAATATAAAAAAATAATATAATAATAATAATATAAAAAAGTGATAATTCTATTTACAATGAAAGCGGGAGGACTCCAACTTCATGTCAAACCCTATCATCCATGACTTGATAAGAAGTCTCTTTGTAAATATCATCCGTGAATATCCTTATATGCGATTTAAATATTAATACTATTGCCCTTTGCACTTTGTACAAGATATAAGCATTTTGGCTTTTGCACTTTAGAATGTTGTGGTCATCAAATTAATTATAAGGAAAATAGTTTATTTATCGATACAAAGGCTCTCAAGAGCGAGATGTTTCCAATACATAGTTCCTTACTATGATTTATTGTTTTGTAAAGGTTTTATATAGATTAAGTATATATATATATTTTTTAATTATGGGTATAATTTAATAGTATATTTAATAATATAGAAGTTATATATATCAATAACTTGTGACTTAGTAAGAGTCGAAGCGTTTTATTTGGGGATGTTTATTTTTTTAGCCTTATTATAACAGGTCTACATGTACAGACTTTATCCCTTTTGGTTTTGAACATGTGACTTTTAAGGAGGAAACACATGTTCTTAACCATTAGACCCACTCAAACTACACCACATTAAGTATATATTTGTTAATAATATATTAGATAAAAGAAGGACTTCGTAAATACTTGTAAAAAATAATTTTTTTCTTGAATAGCTAAAATAATACGTGGGTAATTTGGGGATTTAAATGTCTTCTCCTATGTTATATGTGGCACTTCTTCTTCAATGAAAACAAGAGATTGACACTTGAAAACATCATCCACGAGAATATTTAAGTAATTGTATTTTTATTTAGATTTCTCATCTTGCTTCTCATTTTCTCAATTCTTCTTAGATATAACATAATATTTTCTTTAAAAGGGTGATTAATTTCTTTTTTTTTAAGTCTAAATCTAGTATGACATGGGGAATTATGTTTACCGCAATCCTTGAGGTGTTGTTTGAATTTCCACAAAGTGTAGTATGTTTTCTCATTAGAAACTTGAATACATTTGGGTGTCTAAGATTCCATGTTAGATGAACTTGCTCCCTGCCCTTATTTGATCATGAAATTCTCATACCAATCTCAAGTGTTGAAAGGGTTGTTTAATTGCTTCACTTTGGTTAATGATGATGTTTTAGTGTGAGGCAAGACTCTTCTTCCAACATCTTCCATTCAAAGAAAGTTATGTGTTGTGCTAAGAAGAAAATGAGATAAAACAGAGCTAACAAATATGACCCTTCTCCTTCCTTATAAGGCAAGTAAGAATTAACTATGCTTATGGGACAACTTAGGTGGAAAATATACAATTTTATCTCTTCTTATGATGTGTGTATAAGAAAATATCCTCCCCTTTTCTTAAGGAGAATGCCTTAAAGATTATGACACCATGATGGTAGATTAATTAACCTTCTATAATCATAATCATAACTTGGTAGGGGGATAGGGTTTGAAACAAGGGGGTGGCCTTTTAACATGACACTTGGGCAAAAGTTCTTTTCTTTCACCTTTTTCTTCTAAGGGGTGCTCATAAGAATGTTGATTGAGCTTCCATTATGAGGATTACTTTCTTTGTGAACCAATCCACCCCTTGATTGGATTTCCTTCTGATATGTTCAAAGTAACAACATTTGTGACATGTTCAAAGTAACAACATTTGGAACCTTTGATAACATGCCTTATCCAAGTTGATTGGTTAAACATGATCTCTCATGATGGTTCATGAGATTTTCTATTGAACGAACAATTACAACTTTAAAGTCTCCTTCATAAATGACTTCCTTAAAGCCATGCTTTAGCACTTTAGTGATGCCCATTACTAAGACTTCCATATATGCTTGGTTATTGAACCCTTTTCCTAGGAATTTATATGTTATTGCAACAACTTTTTCCTTGATTGTCTCTAAATACTCCTCTTGATCCCATTGGGCCAATATTTCCTTTGGAGGCAATGTCGAAATTCGACTTTATCCATTGAGGGGGACTCTAGCCTATTAGTAGTCTTGATACATTTTGACTCCATTCCTATATATATATAATAGTCTTGCTTGACTAACTTGCACATTTTGACATTAATTTTAGTTTTTTGAGTGATGGTTGCTTCGATGTGGATCTACGTTTAGGGTTTAGCGTTCGTGGTTGTCAGAGCCATAATGGCTCCCTCTGAAGGAGGGGATTTTCCCCTGGGATCCTCGTCCTCGAACCTACAGGCCTTCCAGGCCTTAATCTCGTCCTACACAAAAACCTCCAAGCCTCCCCCCTCGAGATTTGTTAAAAAAGTTGTTGAAATACCTAAGGTGATCGTCTTCGCTCCCTCAATGCGGCCCCTTGCTCTTAGACTGGCGGATATAGAAATGATCGAGCAATTTACCGGATTCTGGCCCTCCCCAAAAGCCATGCACCTCTGGCTGGAAGCGAACTGGTGCAAGTTGATCTAGGGACAAATGTCGACAACCTTATGTGGTAAGGGATTTTTTGGCTTCCTGTTTGAAAAAAAATAAGATAAATATTTGATATTTCGAAGCGAACCTTACTTCATGGGTGCAAGAGGAATGTACTTAAATAAGTGGACTCTTGATTTTAGCCCAGAAAACAACATCCCCTCAGCAGTCCATATCTGGGTAAGACTGCCTTTCCTTCCCCTCCATTGTTGGAATGATGAAACCATAAGAAACATAGGAAACACTCTATGAAAGTATATCGATCGTTTTGAACCAAGAGAGGGTTTATAGGCATGTGCCAGGATCTCCATGGAAGTAGATCTAGAAAAAGGACTCCCAAAAGCAATACAATTGAACCTAGATAGTTGGTCTTACATCCAACAAATTGACTATGAACAAATCCCCTTCAAATGTAAATCTTGTCACGAATATGGTCATTTTTCCAAATCATGCCCCCAGGCCAAAGAAACGCAGGATCAAGACCCAAAACAAGATCAATGGCAGCAACCAAAGCAGAAAAAAGCAAATGGAAAAACTCAATCTATCCCGGCTTAGAGACAACGAGAAAAACCCCCAGATCTAAAAGAAGCACGTCCAGGATCTCCACACAAAGGAGAATCAAGTCAAAACCGATACGTTGGTCTCAACCTAGAAGGAAATACAGAGGAAATCAGGGAATCCCGGGAAGAAAATGATAGAAAGGGACAAGAAGAGATAGGAGAAGGGAACAATAAAGGCAAAGAAAAAGAAAAATAACTCATGGACTTGAGTGGGGATTCAACAACAAAATCAATCCCCATCCAAACCCCAGAGATTCCAGAAATTTCAGAAGAGGAAAGGCAGGATACCTCAGACAGTGATTCTGACCTGAAACTAACCCAATTGTCCAACACAAAGAAACTTGGAAGAAAATCCCAAAGGAATAAAAGAGAATCGGCTGCAAATAGAGAAAAACAACTAGGCATCCAAAAAACAATAGAGGAGACACTAAAGAAAGATGGAAAATCTAGGAAAAACAAGACAACCCATCATAAGGGAACAACTTCATAGCCCTCAAAAGGGGGGGCACCAAAATACACTGATAAATGATGAAAGTCGTCTTCTGGAATTGTAGAGGATTAGGAACTAGGGTCAAAAAAGAAGAAGTTAGAAAATTGGTACAAATAGAAAAGCTCTCAATCCTCATGCTCTAGGAGACGAAAATGAGGGAGTTGGAAACCCTCAAATATCTTAGAAAAAATTGGAAAAAAAGCGAAGGAAGAGCAGTCAGTTGTAGAGGGGCCTCGGGAGGAATAAAAACTTTCTGGAATGCTGAGGAATTCTACCTAAGAGATCAGGTGCGGACGCAGTTCTGGCTAATGGTCACTCTCCTCAAGAAAGACTCAGGTATGCAATACTCCATAATAAATGTTTATATGCCCAATAACTATATAGAAAAAAATGAATGATAGCAGTCCCTTCTGGACCTGGCCATAGGCAATCCCCCCAAAAACCTTATTATTGCTGGAGATTTCAATACAACCAGAGGGACAAAAGAAAAACGAGGAGGTTATGTCTTAAGATATCAATTATGGGAAAGGTTGGATGATCTTATCTCGGATCTGGATCTCTTTGACGTTCCTTTGGACAAGGGAATGTTGACTTGGAATAATAGCAGAGCTGGCCCAGGGCACATAGCGACAAGGTTGGACCACTTCCTGATCAACAACTCTCTTTTGTCTCTCCCAGCCAAACCATGCTCCTTGAACCTTCCATGGGCATGGTTAGATCACCGACCTATCAGACTAGTCTTTGAAGCCCAAAAAAATTGGGGTCCCATCCCCTTAAAATTCAACCCTCTTTGGTTGGATCGCCCATAGCTCATCCAATCTATTGCTCAAACATGGAATCAGTGGATCTCCGGGTCACCCAATTTCATATGGGATCAGAAGATAAAATTGGTAAAATAACTCCCAAAGATCTGGGCAAAAGACTCATTGCAAAGCAATGCTAGGGACAAAAAGCTACAACTCAAAAATCTGCACGAGGAAATGGAAACAACTGAGATCCAACAAAATCACATCATAAGAGAACAAAAAATCCACAAGGAATATATGCAAGCGCTAACAAAAGAGGAAATCACCTGGTGCTTAAAGACCAGAAGCCTATGGTTGAAAGCAGGAGACCAAAACACCTCCTTCTTCCACAAACAGGCAAAATTCAGAAATTGGGCAAACCAAATCTCAAAAATCAAAACCCTAGAAGGGGAAATCCTAAAAGACTTCAACCAAATCAAACAAAAAGCTTCAATGCACTTTCAAAATCTGTATACCACGTCTGGTAGGGATGAAGATCAAACAGTTGATGCTTTTCTCAGACATATCCCCAGTAATATTACAAAGGAAGATAATACGCATCTGGACAGACCAATTGAAGAAGCGGAAATTCTAAAAGCTCTTAATCAATTTCATGAAAACAAAGCCCTGGGTCCAGACGACTTCACTCTCCATTTCTACAAAAAGTGTTGGCACATAATTAAAAAATACTTCATAAGGATGATAATATTTACGCACAAGGAAAAAAAGTTGGGAGGGACCACTAACTCCTTCTTAGCTCTCATTCCAAAAGAAATTGGAGCCTTTTCTCTAGACCATTTCAGACCCATCTCTCTCTGCAATATTTCCTACAAAATTTTCTCCAAAATAATTGCCAACGGGTTAAATCCTCTACTCAGATCCCTAATCCTTCCAAGTCAAGGAGGATTTGTGGCATGTCGTCAGATGTGGGACAACTTCATCCCGGTTCAAGAGGCAATTCATGCCAGCAACTCTCGAGGAGAATCAGGTATGGAAATAAAACTCGATATGGCAAATGCTTTTGATAGAGTAGAGCATAAATTCCTCTTTAAAGTCATGGAAAAATTCGGTTTCAGTCAAAACTTCATTTCCTGGACGAAATCATGTATTGCCTCCCCTTTGATAGCACCCCTCCTAAATGGAAGACTTGGCCCCTTCTTCAAAGCATCCAGAGGTTTAAGACAAGGCTTCTCTCTCTCCCCCCTCCTTTTTTTGATCATGGTTGAATCCCTAAATCATAATATTGAATGGGAAAGCATAAATGACACTATCCTGGGTATCAAAATTTCCCAAGGGGTCAAAATACTTAACCACTCCCAATTTGCAGATGACACAATCCTCTTGAGCGGGGCATCAAAAATTTTGGCCAGAAGAATTATGCAAGTTCTGTACACCTTCCTTCTAGTTTCAGGAGGGCTCCTGAACAAGGAAAAATGAAAAATCTATGTTTGGAATGTAGTTGCAGTCATAAGAGCGGGAATTTCTCAAATAATGGGATTCACCATCACCCAAGAATGGAAATCATTCAAATATTTAGGTCTCCCTTTGTGTATTAAAGCGCTCCCTGGCGAGTTCTGGCAATTGTCTCTCCAAAAAGTTAAAGAAAAGATGGAATCTTGGGGTTCAAGATGGCTCAACCAAACAGGAAGGGTGGTCCTGATCAAATCAATCCTCTCGGCCCTCCCCATATTTCAATTTTCTACCCTTCTAGCTCCAAAGGGAATCCTAAAATATTCGGCGCAACTTATCAACAAATTCTTGTGGCAAGGAGGAAACTCTAATCACAAAAAATTCCACCTGGTGAACTGGGATACAATCACCTTACCTAAAAAAAGTGGGGGACTTGGAATCAGAGACCCAGAAGTCACCAATATAAAAATGGGCGCTAAACTTCTCTAGAGGACAGTCACATGAAAAAAGGAATGGTGGAAAATGGCTCTCATCAAAGAGTACAGGATGGGTAAAAGAAAAAGAAGCATGGATAAAACTCAAACCCCCCAAACATGACCTCAAATCTAGAAACTAATAAGGGCTTCTACTCCATTTTTCAAAGAACATCTTTCCTAGATCTCGGGAAATGGAAAAATGATCAGAATCTGGCAAGATCCAATCCTAGGGGTGGACCTCAGTTCTTGTGAAGCAGAAATCAGTGATCTAAAAAGATGGATGCTTGATGAACACAAACACACCCTCTATAATATCTCATCCTGGAATGAGAATGGCAGTTGGAAGGATTGGGATCTGGGGATAGTACCTAAGTACTTAACCAACCAGGTGCACCGCCCGACCTCTCTCTTGAAAGGGGCATCCCCCATCCTTAATACCACTCTAGACAGTCGGGGATGGGGTATAAATGGATACTCGGTAAAAGAAGGATATAACATGCTCCTCTCCGCTACGAGAGAGCATCGAAACTCAGTAAAATGGAAAAATGTCTGGAGTCATGACTCCCTCCCCAAAGTTAACTTCTTCATTTGGTCCCTAGCTCATGGGAAAATACTCACAGGAGAGAATCTTATGAAAAGAGGCTTCCACGACCCTTTCAACTTCCTTCTGTGTCAAAGCAATCAAGATAATATCCACCATCTCTTCTGGAACTGCCCCTTCTTGCAAACTGTTTGGAAAGTGGCCTACGAAGATCTATCCAAAAAAATAAAATGGCCCTCAACTCCCAATCCCAACTTGGGTAATTGGGAAAGGTACTATCATGGATCCTTCAAGGAAAAACCAGTCATGAAGTGTATTTGGAGGGTGGTCCCCAAGTTTGTCTGTTGGCAGATATGGCTGACTAGAAAGAAAAAAATATTTCAGGGGACCGTTTCTCTCCCCCAAACTATAGCTGCTAAGGCCAAACTTCTTCTCTCATAAATTATGAACTCAAAAGATCTAAATATAGAAGATCCAACCAATTGGAATGACCTGGAAAAAGATTGGATGGCAAGTTTTAATCTTAAGCCATTTAAACATACATCCGCAATGCATAGATCATGCTGACAAATTCACAATATCCACAACATAGAACTTTGGATCCAAAAGTAGCAAATTCATACTGTATGTTTTGATGGAGCTTCAAAGGGAAACCCAGGGGAGGCAGGTGCGTGGGGGGGTTCTCTTCGAACCTGGAGGAAAAAGATCCCTAAGTTATCATTGTAATCTTGGGACGGATACTAACAATAAAGTCGAGGCCTACACTCTACTAAAAGGCATCCAACTCGCCCAGACTCAACAAATCCGAGAGCTGAACGTTCTCGGAGACTCCAAAAATATAATAAGAATAATGGTCCACAGATCCAATCCTCGAGATTTAATCCTAAATCAAGTAACAAATAGAATAAGGGTGGATTCTTGAGACATTAAGATAACCTTCTATCACATAATGAGAGAAAACAACAAAGAAGCAGACAAAATGGCGAATGCAGCCACTGGGAAAACGCTTGGCTCCTTAAGCGTAGACGGAGTGGTAACATCAGCCCCCCTATCTTAATACATATGACCAAGTACCATTATGAAAATGTGGGGGCCGAATTAAGGAGGCACTTCATTGAGGCCTTAAGCAGAAACGAAGGGCACATGAACAGGAGAAGGGCCCATGCTTTGCATGTAGCCAACCCAAGAAGAACAAGGAGGGGAGAGGACCCTGGGGAGGTGAGAACCCACCTAGCCAAGCGGGGGAGATGTGTCATCAACAAAACAGATGTGGATCACGTTCACGACCACATGGAATAGGGCAGCTCTGGTCCGAACAGGTGGCAAGGAAGTCTAAGACTCACCGCCCAAGGAGAAGCGACGGTTAACGACATAAGCAGGGTCATCATGCTGCGAAGTGTTCAAAAGGACAGTCCTGCAGAGCTCATGGGAGAATATGTCATCAAGTACCAGACAAGGATAGATGAGGTACGAGAAATTCCTCCTGCACAACATACTCACCTTCTTGACGTCAACAACACCTACAGCCTCGGGTTCATGGCGTCTGATGGAACGACTCGCAGGGAATTACCATCGCACAAGCAGGTTAGCATGCTCTTTCCATTAATGGACTCATGGGAGATCATGGATTCATCCTTGAGCTTGAGTACACTTAGAAAATTGACTATATGGGTAAATTTGTCTGCTCCTTCTTTTTCGTTGGGTGCCCAGGTTCTTTTTATCCACTCCTACTCAATTCATTTCTTGTTTTTATTGATCTGTCTCTGGCCCTATCGACATCCTAGTCCCCAACAGCCTCAACAATTACATTCTGAGCCCACCCTCTCGGCTTCCTGGGCCCTGTGTTTCCCCTCTATCTTTTCCTCACCTAGACTATTGCCTATGATCTCTCTTGA
>JZKD02S2298304.1:10098-23961 GCA_000966675.3 Picea glauca
CATGCACACACACACATTAACTGCACGTTGAAAATGTTATGTTTAGGTACATGATATGCCCTCTTTTGGAAGATTTGTATCCAAAGCTTGACGATTAAGGAGTAGCTCTTCTATGTGTATTCTTCTTTTTCATTTGTACTTCTCTTCCATCATATGTACTTACACAATTTTAATAGCCCTACATCAATGCCAAGATAATTTCTACACCAACAACCAAGTTCCTCTCATGTTTCAATTGGGATTAGCACTTGTGTTGGTGGGAGATAGTGTGTACCTCCATGTTAACAACTCAATGAGCTGCATCAATGTCACACATGGCTTATTAGACCTGCATAAAAGATAAGATGTGTAGTGTCTCACTTTTTGACACCATATGGATTAGTTCTTTTAAAGTTTGGACCAAATATGTATTTGACATATATGGTGTTACAAAATTAATACATTTATTTTTTTGACATTTATGATGCACATATTTTAGAGCTATTTGGTGTTAGTGTGTGTAAATACATACATGTGTTCTTGTTCAAGGTTATTGTGGGTCTCTAGTGCATTTGGGTCTTTAAGAGTGTCAAGATGTTCAGGGCAAACAAAAAAATGATAAATAGATTAATATAAGATTAGATTGAATTGAATTTAAGTTAAATTTTTTAAGTTTTTAAAATATTGGCTTTGACTTTTTTTGTGAATTGTTGACTTTTGACTTTAGTGATCAACAATATTCTCTAAGATAGTTATTTAGAAATTAAAATATATTCTATATATGAGAATAAGATCCAAATTTTTCAAGACGCTATTTTGCAAACTAAGTTTGATTTTGAGATATTTTTCAAAACATCTTTTTGGAACAATTTTGTTTTTAAAAGATATTGTAATTAAATTTGGGAGATATTTTAAAAAACGGTTTTCTTAAAACATTTTTTGAACTTATTTTCTCTTGAAAAATAGGAGGGAATAGGATTTGGACTAGGTAAGAAAGAATTTACGAAGTAATGAGATATGGGTTTAAACCCCCAAGACACCTTGAGGTAACATTTGACATGATAAGATAGGAGGGGAATGAAGGAGCCAATACCTTGAATTTGATTTCACTTCTAAAGATAAACTTTCAAGTTCATATCATCTCTCCACTTTATTACTTATTTTCCTAACTACTTCGATCTATATAGAGAATGTATAGATAGGGTTGAGAGGAGAGAAACATTCCACTTTGGATAAATTATGGTTTGAGTGGAGTTTGTAGATTTAGATTTTTATTTAGAACCAGAATGAAGGAGCTTGGTGGATTGAAGAAGTAAGTTTGGAGTGAGTGACAATGCAGTAAATTGTGCACAATTTCAATGGTGGTTCTCCATGTTAATGGTGAGAAGCTTGAGTTTTGAAGGGTAACATATTTGATGATTTTTAAAATCTTTCTTACTTTGAATTTCCTTACGTTATTGTTTTTGGTGAACCAAAGAAGCGACCGCAAATTGCTGGTTTTGAATCTCTTGTACCATGGTTTTAGTGGGTTTCTTTGGTGAGCCCAACCTATCATTGAACCTCCAAAACTTTGGTGAGCCCAACCTATCATTGAATCTCAAAAACTTTGGTTCTTATTGAATTTTTTGAGCCACAAGTGTGGTCCCAAATTGTTCAGGTGTGCTTCTCTTATATTGTGGTTGAGTGGATTGCTTTTAGTGAGACCAACCTCTCAAGATTTTTTTATTTGTGGGTTTACGTAAGCCATAAGAGTGGCCACAAATGGTTGGTTTTGCATCTCTTGTATTGTGGTTGTTGAGGTGTTTTGGTGAACTTAACATCTATTTTTTGAGCCTCCAACAAAATTTGGTTTTTGTTGTATTTTTGTGAGCCATGGATGTGGCCCCAAATTGTTGGTTTTGCATCTCTTGTATTGTGTTTTGAGTGGGTTACTTTTGGGAGATTCCAAACTCTATTTTTCGGCTTCCAAAAAACTTTGGTTTTTGTTGGTTTTTTGTGAGCTATGAATGTGGCCACAAGTTGGTTTTGTATTTCTTATATTATGGTTGAATGGATTGCTTTGTTAAGACCGACCTCTATTTTTTAAACCTCCAAAATAATGGATTGTTTTGTTGGTTTATGGTATTATGTATGGTCATCTTCTTTTATTTATTTATTTATTTTTATAACAAGAAAAATTATATTTATATTGGCAAAATTGTTGCAATTGTACTGGTCAACATATTATTACATCTTAAATACACACTCTTCAAAAAAAGTTCAAGCAAATTAAAAAAATGCAGCTTCATTGTCTAGAGTTTTGCATACCGGTCCAAAGTATTGATCCAGGTTACCCCTAGATAGATATATCCTAACATAAACACCTAATAACAAGCATATTTTGAAATACATAGGAAAACACTAAAGAGTTCATTGTGTCAATAAAGCTTGAGGTTAATGTTAACAAGAGTTGAACCAACATTATACAATTCCATTTTAGCAAAGTGTTGCTGGATGATTTTACCTTCCTTGTTGCATGAGGACCCAACTGAAAGATGTGTCATTGACTGTGCCATGTTC
The DNA here is from genome assembly GCA_000966675.3 of Picea glauca. Taxonomy (NCBI): domain Eukaryota; kingdom Viridiplantae; phylum Streptophyta; class Pinopsida; order Pinales; family Pinaceae; genus Picea; species Picea glauca. The sequence goes on from JZKD02S2298304.1 coordinate 12,637, forward strand.
TGATAATTCATCAATTCACTAATTGTGTGCTTGAGTAAGACATATTCTCTTTTCAACTCCACAATCTCTTGGTTCTTATGAAGCACTGTTTCCATCATTAGAGTTATTTCCTCATCTTTGTTTTCTTCCTAAGCTTGTGTTTGAGCTACCATTTCTGCAATGACGGTTTTGTTTTCCAAAGAAAGGATTTCTTGAATCCGAAGTTGTCTTTTAATTTCTAAGACCTCACACATAGGGCAATGCCTTTTGTGCTTATAAACCAAATTAATTCTTAATTGGTGCTTTGAAGACCATTCAAGATCATCCCACACTCTCCCAATATCAACGACTCTACAAACTAAGACAATACATAGAAGACTCACCATGTACCAATTCAGCTGCCTTTGGAGATGATGAGTTCTCCCAACATGACCTTTTTCACTCAATTGACGCTGCAATAGGAGGGAACCTCCAAGATTTTTGTGATTGGAGAAAACAAATGCGCATAGAAAGGAGCCAAAAACCACATAAGTTGTAGAGTTCCCAAAGGATTTCCCAAATGAGAAATGCAACGACATAGTGATCACTGGCATCAATAGTTATTAAAAAACCTCACCCATAGGTCAGTCTACACAACATAATGGGTTTTAGGGAAAGAAGAGTACCTTGGGAAAAATTGGGTATTTTGGCAAGGCGTTTGTGTGCAAAGTGACCAAACATCCCTACAATAGTGGGTTGGAACACTAATGCAAACAAAATCAAAGGGTTTTAGTGTGTAATCTCTCTCATGTTCTTAGTGATGTAACCCTATCTAGGGTTTCTAGTTCTTGTAAAATTAGATTTATGTTTGTCCACCATCCTTTGAAGTATGGGTTGATCTTGTTGACAAGGGTTATTTGATCATTAGCTTGGGGATGGTAGTGTTGAGCACACACTTATATTGAGAGGAGGGGGGGGTGAATCAGTATAAGATATTTTTTTTTCTTTTTCAAACATTCATCAACTATAAGAAAGCAATCACATATGAGATCTATTAACTACAAAACATGGAACACAAGATTTACGTGGAAACCCTTTTGGTAGAAAACCACAAAACTTCTTTTTATAATTATTTGTAGGCACCAACCTACTGTTACAAATATTTGTAGGCACCAACCTACTGGAGACACCAATCCCCACTAGTACAAATCTTGATAGCCACCAATTTACTCTTATAGATCTTCATAGACACCAATCTACTAGAGACACCAATACCCATCGCTAAGCACCAACTTATCAAGAGACATCAATCTCTTTGTTTGAGCGGCACCAACCTACTCTTACAGATCTTTGTAGACACCAATCCACTGGAGACACCAATCCCCACCGCTAAGCACCAACTTAGCAAGAGACACCAATCTTTTTGTGTGAGTTGCACCAACCTTCACTGAGTTTTCTTGCTAATTTTTCCTTCACCAAGTCTGCTTACTGCTTTTGCCTTCACCAGGTCTACTAATTGCTTCTTCCTTCACCGGGTCTACTCACTACTTCTGCCTTTACCAGGTTTGACCAAAATTTGAATTATCAAATGGTAACTTCCTTAAAACTTGTTCTTTTGGGCCTCTTCCCAAGAATGAACATGTAAAACATGCCACATATCCAATTTTGCAAATCTGATTCTGAAATTGTTACCCAAGGTAGTTTTGTATGTCTCCTCTATTCTTTGAAATTTTCACAGTCTGAAGAGTTTATACTGAAAATGCCAAGCTGACATGTTTGAAATTGATTTCATGAGCATTCATGAACCCTAAATTCCATAGGGCATATCTCCAAAAGTATAGCGAACCAACATTCGAAATTTGTAGTGTATGTACATAAGATCTCTCCTCTGTCTCTACAAAGTTTCAAGGTCTGAAACATCCCGAAAAATAAGTTATAGCGAAAGTGTCAAGCTGACCTGTTTGAAACTGATTTCGAGAGCATTTTGGAACCTTAACTTCCACAGGAAATATCTCTTAAAGTATAACGAACCAACATCTGAAATTTGTACCACATGTACACCGACATCTCTCCTCTGTCTATGCAAAGTTTCAAGGTCTAAAACATCCTAGAAAATAAGTTATAGTGAAAGTGCCAAGCCAACTTGTTTGAAACTGATTTCAGGAGCATTTAGGAACCCTCACTTCCACAGGGCATATCTACGAAAGTACAATTTCATACCACATGTACACAAAGTTCACTCCTCTGTCTCTACAGAGTTTCAAGGTACGAAACATCCCAGAAAATAAGTTATAGAGAAAGTGCCAAGACAACTTGTTTGAAATTGATTTTAGGAGCATTAAAGAACCCTAACTTCCACAAAAATATCTCCGAGAGTATATCGAACCAACATCTGAAATTTGTACCACATGTACACCAATATTTCTCCTCCTCTTCCAAATTTCAAGGTTTGAAATGTCTTAGAAAAAAATTATCATGAAAATGCCAAGATGACCTGAAATTGATTTCACAATTCAATCTTTGCTAATCCATTTTTCACATAGTCAGTTTCTCTCAATGATTTTTCTTTTTATACTTTTCATAACCCTTCATGAAGCGGCATTTCCATTAATTAAATAATTAATTCCCAATACCATGGGAAAATACCCCAAACCATGGGCAAATACCCCAAACCCATGGGTTTGAAACCACCATTTCACTTTTTACTTTTTCACATGCACTCATTTTTTTAATATACTTGTAAATTGTATATATAAATCAATCTTGGAAATGTTGTGTGTATTGTAATGTCGTAAAATGACATTAATGACATCATTAATCCTTTGACATCAATGACAATAATTCTAATAGGTAGAGAGTTGAATGTTCCTATTTAAATTCTATTTTGGAGGATAAAGCTATCATCATATCATTCTAACTACATAGACACATCAAATAAAGTCGTTATGTGGTTTAAAAGGAAGAGTGCCATTGTGTATCCATCATTATAGGATGCAAGCATGGTTTTGGCTCATTTGATGAAATAATAAACAACCACAATGATGTATTAATGGTCATTACTAAAGGATGGGAGACACTCCATGAAGTTGATCCTCCATATGAAAAATGGATCGATAATCACCACATGATGCAAAGGAGCATGGTGTGCATGAGTTTTGGATGAAAATATTTGAAAATTTTCACATTGTTTGATGACACAAATGCAATGGTCTAAATGTGAAGACCCAAAGTACCTTGGGGTAATGGCCACCCTAGATAAGTGACCACTGCAAGCACCACAATGACAATCATCAATGACTTGATTCAACCAACTTTTTCAGTGAATCTTACCTCCCAAAGTACCTTGGGGAAATGACCACCCTAGATAAGTGACCACAACAAGCACCACAATGACAATCATTAATGACTAGATTCAATCAAGTTCTTCGGTTGATCTTACCTCCATTCTCTAGTATTATTCTAATCAATCCTACCTTTAGCCTCTAGTTTCTTCTAGTCGATCCTACCTTCAATCTATAGTCTTCTTCTAATCAATCCAATTTTCAATCAAGACTCCCCTTTTTGGAGTTTTTGGTCCCCTAAAAATTATCAGTTCTAAAGAAGATAAAAAAAAATTGTCCTTCACCACCTCTAAAAGATATCATTTTGCTTTTGCAAAAACTTGGCCCTTCAGACCAATTCTCAACAACTATCGTCTACCCTTACAATTTTCATGAAGCTTCCTCTGAAACACAATGTTTTATTCCAACTTAGTCTACACATGTTTCATTAAGTATTCAAGCTTTAGCACCACTAACAATTCTTCCTCCTCTTTATTGAGCATGAAAGGTTCAAAATGCTTCAAATTCTCTACATTGGTAATATAATAGATACTCATATATGGTGACAAATATAGTGGAAAAACATGTTCTCCCACTTGTAGGACAATCTCAAAGGGACCATACATAATTGGTTTTAGCTTCTTCTCTAGGACTTGTATACTTTTCATACTGATATGTAACTATTGAGAAATGTAATTCAAGTAGGAACTTCTTGCACAAGTTTTAGTGTGAACATGCAAGAAGTGGTTCGAGACATTTCATTGGTTACCACCTTAGAAACATGATCACTAATTCTCTCTTGCAATTTGACTTGAAAAATAAAAACTAAGGTGAAAGTCTAATGTTTCAAAGTTAACTTTGTCTTAAGAATCTAAATGAAATGTTCTAGAATTTCTAGAACATTAGTGATTTAGATTAGAATTTATTCTTAGTTGTACATCTCAAGATTGAGATAGGTGGCAATTAGAATTGAAGATATTAGTTATTTCTCTCAAAGTATAAATAGGACAAGAGAGGAAGAGATTGATCACATATGAGAAGAGAGCAAGAAAGCTTGAAGAGGGCATAGTGAATTCAAGGAGAAGAATAGCATATTGCTAAAGAGACCAACAAGACACCAACAGACTGTATAGGTCATACCATTGTTGTATCCATCTTTTCTTTATGCACAAGTCGTACACTTTCATATCTTGTCATACACCTTTAGATTTGGTTGTACATAATGTTCTTTGGTTGCTTAAGTATGTTTCAATGTTGAGAGAGAGAGAGAGAGAGGTTTATTGTCCATGAAAGGCACAAACAAAGCACACTATATAGTTGTAGTTGTACCCACATTTACATAGGCCATACACTTTTGTTCGAGGTGATTTAATAACCGTACACATGTTTGTTAAAGCAAGCTATATATGTCACCTTGCAAAATTTTATCAAAGGAATGATAAGCTGATTTGAAGGAGAAATCTCTGTGTATGTGTTTAATTTCTTCTGTTGTTAATTATTTAGTTATTGTGTGATTGATGCGATGTTCAAAAATTTAGTATTTTTTCTTTAAATAAATTATGTTTTGAGTTATTTGATGAGAAAACATTAGGACAACAATCCCCTAGGCTTGAAAATTTTACATGGTATCAAAGTTATTTCTTTGATTGAGATTCTCAAGGGTTTACAACAATAAATCAACCGTCGGAAAGAAACACCAACAGTTAGAGGGTTTCCAGATCTGGGATTTTGTGCATTAGATCTTAGAGATGGCTTCAATTAGCCTCAAATTCGAGGATAGATTAGATGGTGCCTCAAATTTCTTGTCATGGAAAGTGAAGGTTACACTCTTACTAGAAGATAATGATCTTTGGGATATTGTGAAGGAAATTGTGCCTTCACCTACAACTCTGCAATAGTTGGAAGCTCATAAGAAGAAGGAAGTGAAGGCCAAGCAGATGACCATGGACGCCATAAAGGATAATTTAATCCCTCATGTATCCAAGAAGAAAAATGAAAAAGAGATGTTCAATGCTTTTGTTGGCCTCTACTAGAGTGCAAACATAAACAAAAAGATGATATTGCGAAACAAACTCAGATCTGTAGAGATGGACAAATCGATTTCAATTACCAGTTACCTTATGAAGGTCACACATATTTTTGATCAACTTGCAACAATTGGGGAGAAGATTGTAGATGCAGAGTTGGTGAACATGGAATTGATGGATTCCTAGCTTCATGGGAACCATTTGTCAAAGGTATTTGCACTCACGAGAACCTTTGTAACTTTGAAAGGTTGTGGGATGACTATATCTAGGAGGAGACTCAGATGAAGTCAAAGACCAACAAGAAGGGTGGTAATAAGAGCCTAGCCCATTTTGGTTAGACAAATAAGGGCAGATGTAAAGGATCCAACAAGGGTAAGGGAAATAGTGAGGATTCAACCTCAAAGCTAGGAAAGAAGGACTTGAGTAAAATCAAGTTCTTTATTTGTCATAAGCACAACCATTATGCATCATATTTTCCAGATAAGAAGGGTAAAGGGAAGTACCAATGGAATCCGATAGTAACAATTACAGAAACTCAAGTGAGCAATTTTGCTACCAAATTCAAGAAAGATTTCTCGATGTTATCTTTCCTTTATACCAACACCGTTCCTATGAATGTGTGGCATGTGGACAGTGGGGCATCTCGTTATATGGCATCAATGCAACAATTATTTTCTAGTCTAATAGAGTAGGACTCAGGAGTACAAGTTGATCTTGGTGATGATGCCAAGTAACCAATAGGAAGAGTTGGTATTATTCCCTTCCAGCTCGAGTAAGGTAACTCTTTAGATTTTGATGATGTTTTGTTTGTTCAAGGTCTTAGAAAGAATTTACTTTCTTTTTTTGTTATGGAGGATAAAGGTTATGTTGTGGAGTTCTTGAACTAACAAGTCATCATTAGACTGAAGGAATCTAGCCTAGATATAACATAGGTAATAGGGTTAAGAGAAGGTTAAATTTATAGGTTGCAAGGCGAACCTGTACGATCCCTAGTTCATAACAGTCACAGCTTGTGTGAGTCATGGAACAAGAGAATGGGGCACTTGCATCATAGAGCATTGCCTATTCTGAGGGAGCATTGTCTATTCATAGAGAATTTCCTATGAAGTATGCAAAGGGTGCATGCTTGACAAGCCTGCAAAGGTTGTTTTCCCAAGAAACAAACATAGGTCTAAGGAGATTATAGACATAGTACATTCAAATGTTTATGGACCAAAGTCAGTAGAATCAATTTCAGGAAGCATGTACTATGTTTCCTTCATTGATGACTTCTCTCACAAAACTTGGATCTACTTCGTAAAAACCAAGGATGAGTATTTAGCAGGTTTCAGGAGTTCAAAGATCTAGTTAAAACTCAAACATGGAAGAATATCAATGTCTTGAGATTAAACAACAGGGGTGAGTATACCTCCTAGGAGTTCGAGATTTCTGCAAGGAGGCAAGAATAAAGAGGGAGTTGATTGTTCCGTACAACCCACAATAGAATGGGGTTGTAGAGCGGAATAATCGATCCATCATCAAAAATACTAAGGCCGTGATCCATGACCATGAATTTCTGATGTTTCTTTGGGAAAAAACATGCAACACAATAGTCTACATCTAGTATCGACATCCTCATAGGATCTTGGAGGACAAGACACTAGAGGAGGAATTCACTAGTGTGAAGCCATAGGTGAGTCATTTCTGCATATTTGGTTGTCTAGTTTATATCCATGCAACGGTAGAGAAGAGAACCAAGTTGGAGCCCTCTAGCAAGAAGGGTTTATTTGTGAGTTACATTGATACTTTAAAGGCATACATGATCTATATTCTAGAGAAGAGGGAGATAGTAGTGTGCATGGATGCAAATTTTGAAGAAGTCCTTGCATCTAATATGTCCCATGAGCCTATTCCAGTGCAAGAGGCTGAGGAGCAAGAAGATCCAAAGGTTGAGCTAGGGTCACCAATGACTTCCAGAGCAATACAACAACCTTTAGGTGAAGAGGAGGAGCACATTTAGAGAGAGCATATGATGCAGGAGCATCTCAAGCGAGCCAACGCGGAGACAATCGGACAACTGGACAAGCGCCAACGCAAATTTTGAAATCACCTTGAAGTTATTGCGCGATCTTAAATGAAGCCATTAAGAAGAAGCGCACTTGTAAAATGTAGACGGACCTTGAGCGATTTTCTCTCGTCCTTAGTAGGTAGAAGACATTTATAATAGTTAATGCAGGTAGATAGAATTAAATGTGTAGATTAGACAGTTTTAGAGCGCAAGAGGGAAACGGGATATAGACACCCTCATTGTATATTGTAAAATAAGTGTGTGAAGAGCATAGAAGAGAAGAAGAGAGCTGTGTAGCAGACTCCATGTACAAAAGTTCTGAATTAATACAAAGAAAGTTGTGATTCAGACTCATGGTGTTCATATATTCTCTGTGTATGCATCTTTGAATGTTGTGCTCATGAATGTTTTACTCTTTCTGTCATGCAATTGCTTTTATGCTATGTATGAATGATTTCTTGTTGAATGTTTGAAATCTGAGAGGAAAGGGTAATGAAATGAGTTTCAATTGTTTCTCTATCTGAGCAAGAGTTCCTGCAAGGAGTGCAGTTGAAGTGTCCGCAAGGAGTGCATTGACAAAAGGTTCAGAGGTTTGTCTCTGAAAGCTCAGGAGAGATAACTTTTGTTCTCATTTCCGCAGAAGTGCAGACAGGCACAGAAGCCGTGCAAGGAGTGGGTAGGCCAAGTAAAGTCTCAAGGTTGCGAACCTGAGAGAAGAATTTAGAGACTGCTGCTGCAGGTGTGCGCGAAGTCAAAGAAGTTAAGCACTTGAAAGTATTTGAAAGTTTTCCGCAAGGAGTGCATGCAAGAGTTTTCTGAAAGACTCGAAGTTGAAGAAAATTCAGAAGGATCTGAAATCTTCAAAAGGTCGTTGAAGGCAGGAAAGAGACCAAGTACCTTGAAGTTTGTAAGAAGGCGTAGTGACGAGGGGCCGCAGGAGGACGAGCTCTCAGAGGAAGAGACGGACGGTCGGAATTCTCAGTGGAGAATCCGCGAAGTCCCTTGAGCCGTCAGATCTCACAGAGAAGCAGGGGAGTTACGACGAAAGTATCGAAAGGTTCTAAGCTCAGGAGGAGTAGGACCGTAGATCCAAGCCACAAGGGTCGTTGGATTTACACGTATATACTTGTATCGGGTTTTCGTGGGTGGAAGTCCCGTAAACCTTGCAACGGGAATCGTGATATTCTAAAACGCGATATCCCGAAAGCTAAGAGCATTTGTGTGGGCCACGGGGGGGAGTCAGCGAGAGGACAGGTGGCACACTATTGACACGGAGTCAACTCCATTTACCGTTTCAGAGAATCGTGGGGTAAAGTTCTGAAACCTTTGCATTAGGATTCACGATATTGCGAAGTTCGAAGTGCCGATGAAGTGAAGTAGTGTTGAAAAGTCAAAGCTCGCGAGTGTATCGGAGTTTCGGCAAATCGGAATTCGGGAATCGGGGAGACAAGTTTCTCGACATCGCGATCGCTGAAATCGCGATAGGGAAAATCCCGAAAGGAAAAAGGAAAGGTCAGCGTTGACTCTTTCGGGTTTCGGGGATTCGATAGACCAACGCTTGATCACTGGATTCGCGAAGTCGCGAAGTCCGATCTCCCAAGTGTAAAGAGGGGATCCCGTGAGAGTTTGTTGTGGGTGCAGATTTCCCGATAGGGAAATAGAAGAGCTAGTTTAGAGTTCTTCGGGCCAGTGGAAAAAATGAAGATCCTGTGTTGACGTGGACCTTTCGACCTGCGGGTTGTGGAGGGAGCGTGCGTCGGCATCAGTTTGGTATCAGAGCTCAGAAAGGTTCTTTGCTTTCTGTAGCAGAGAAGAAAGAGAATTCACCATGCCTCCAAGGAGAAGGGACAAACAAACACCCAATCCACCAGAGGAGAGGGAAATGCCGAGAAGAAGAGGCAGACAGATGACTGATCTAGCTATGGAGAGAGAAATGCATGATCTACGAGCTAGACTCGAAGACATGGAGACAACACAAAGATGCACAGTCAGTGTTGGGGATCTTAGTGATTTCGAAAGTGAGATTGAGGTTGACCATGAGGAAGAAGTTGCAGCTGAAGATGCAACAAATGAACGTTTGACCAGAGCTATTGCAAGAATGGGTGCAAGAGCGAAAATGGACATTCCAGTTTATGAGGGAAACTTGGATGCAGAGGAGCTTCTAGACTGGATTAGAGCTCTAGACACATACTTTGACTATGAAGACGTCGAAGAGGACAAGAAAGTCAAGCATGTTGTCACAAGATTGAAGGGACATGCAGCATTGTGGTGGGATGAACTACAAGATGACAAACGCTGCAAGGGAAAGCAAAAGATCAAGAGCTGGGACAAAATGATCGCAAAGATGAAGGCGAAATTCATCCCCAAAGATTATCAAATTACTCTGTTCAGGAGGATGCAGAACCTGAGACAGAAGCTGATGACAGTAAAAGAATACACTGAAGAATTCTACAAGCTAAACATCAGGGCAGGTCATCGGGAGAGCGATGATGAAAAAGTAGCCAAATATATGAATGGTCTGAGATACGACATCTAGGATGAGATGAGCATGTTAACCATCCGAACGGTGGAAGATGCTTATCAGATGGCTCTGAAAATGGAAGAGAAGTTGAGCCGAAAGCAGGGTCAGAGAGGTCGAGGCAGAAGTCAGCCCAGAGGCAAATCAGTTGCCCAAGATAAATATCAGAAGCCCAGAGAAGACTGGAAGAAACTTCAGACTCGAACTGAGAGAGGTGGAACCTCATAGAGAGGGCAGCATACTGAGCAGAGAGGAGATTATGTGGATAATAATACTTTTCCTCGTGCTAGAGGTGGAGGAAGAGGAAGAGGTGGAGTGATAAAATGCTTCATGTGTGGAAAGAATGGACACAAATCTTATGAATGTCCAAATAAAAAGAAGGAGAGTGGAGAAGCTCACAGCGCCGAAGCACAGAGGCGGGATGTTGAGGCAGAAGACGCTGAAGGCGGAAGATCGTTGATGATGCAAAAGCTCTGTTGACACCAGAGAAGGAGGTGGAGAGCTCAGCCTAAAGAACCAAACTTTTCCGGACTGCTTGCAAAACCAAGGACAGGGTATGCAAGGTCATTGTGGATAGTGGTAGCACAAATAATCTCGTTTCTACGGAGATGGTAGAAAAGCTGGAGCTGGAGACGATTGATCATCCAAGCCCATACAAAGTTTCATGGCTACAAAAAGGACATCAGGTAACTGTCACTAAACAATGTTTAGTTGAATTTAAGATAGGAGGATATAATGATAAGATATTATGTGATGTYATTCCYATGGATGTTTGTCATCTATTGCTGGGTAGACCATGGCAATATGACAGGAATGTGATTCATGATGGGAGAATGAACACATACACCCTAGAGAAGAATGGGAGGACTCACATGTTACTTCCAATTAAGGATAAGGAGGTGAAAACGGAAGTAAGCAACACAATACTTCTCATGAGTGGGAAGAAAATTCTTACAGAGGTTAAGAAGAAGGAGGATCCACAGTTCATAGTGGTCAGGAAACCAAAGATTGTTTTGACCAGAACAAGAGTGGATGATTTACCAGAAGAAGTTCAGGAACTGTTGGAAGAGTTCGTTGACATAGTAGTGGATGAATTACCTCGTTCGTTGCCACCGATTAGAAGTGTGAGTCATCACATTGATCTCATACCAAGAGCCAGTTTACCAAACAAAGCCGCGTATAGATTGACGCCGCAAGAGAATGAAGAGGTTAAGAGGCAAGTCTAGGAGTTGTTGGACAAAGGTTTGGTCAAGGAAAGCTTGAGTCTGTGTGTTGTTCCAACAGTACTCAGTCCGAAGAAAGACGGAGGCTGGAGGATGTGTACTGACTCGAGGGCGATCAACAAGATAACCATCAGGTACAGATTTCCATTGCCAAGGATGGATGATCTAATGGATTGCTTGAGTGGAGCAAAGTATTTTTCAAAGATTGATTTGAAAAGCGGTTATCATCAAA
>JZKD02S2298326.1:27590-54601 GCA_000966675.3 Picea glauca
ATTTCTTGCCACCTTAAATGCATTCTCCAATGATTTGGGTTCCCAAAGGAAAACCTCATGTTGAATGTTATCCTTTAAAGTTCCTATGAATACATCAATCAAGTGCTCATCTATAGTATCGATTACCTTTATATTCAATCTTTAGAAGTTCTCAATGTGCTCGGTAACTAAACCCTTTTGCTTGAGATTTATCAATTGGCTAAAGTAGGTATTTCTCCTTGTATCCTCATCATGTGCTATCATTTCTTCCGTGAAAATTGTCCAAGTGATGAGTGATTTGCGAGAACAAATCCATCGATACCATACAAATTTATTAGGTTCTAAATATAAAGAAACAATTCATACCTTTTGTGTATGTGGCACATTATGTAGATCAAAGAATTGATCCATATAAAGTATGCATGTGATTGGGTCCTTGCCATTAAACTTCCTCATATCGATCTTAGGAACGTGGTTTGTCTTCAACCCAAAGTTGGAGTTTCTCCATTCTTGATTCACCTTCCTTGTGTCCTCATCATGAATTTCATGGGATTCATTTTCACTTTCAAGTTTCTTCTCTGTTATGAAATTTTTCAATACTTCCATGATCTCCTCTTTTAAACCATCCATCTTTGCCTCCAACTTAGCTTCCATCTCTTGTATTTCATCTTTTGTTACTATCTTGTTTTATAAATCATTTATGTCCCTATGCATTTCTTCACCTTCATAAAGAGTCCAAGTAGGATTGTCTGGAGGCTTATTTGGTATAGAAGTTCCCTTTTTGGGTGGCATGTTGGCCAAGTATCACTTTTGAACCTTGATTTTGAGGTGGTTCTGCTAGACAATCTTTATTCTATTGTATCTCCCAAGTTTCAGCCCTTCTGGGTGTGAAACTTTATTTTATGTATTTCTTTGATATTTCTTCTCTGCAATGCCACAAGTCTGATCAAAATTGGATGTGACAAGTGGAATTTATGGTAACTTCCCCACAACTTGCCTTTTTTGGGACTTTCCAGAAGATCTCAATTGTATAGAGTACCCCGCACAAAATAATTGATATAAAATTTTGAAACTCATACCAGAAATGCTACAGACTATCCACGATCTAATGAAACTAGTCCCACTCAATTTGGATACTCTAGCAAGAAGTTATGATTGTTTTACCTAGAACACCTTCTTGAGACTAGTCAATAGGACTAGTCAAATACCCTATCATACATAGGGTGTATATACAAATTTAAGATGACCCAAAAGCTGAACATTTTACCATAGATACATTACTAATTTCTATGAATATCCTCTGGAGTCTAGGGTCTGAAATGTTACATAAAAAAATTTATAGTGAAAATTCCACAATGACTCAGTTCAGGATGATTCCAGAACCCTATCTTGTACAGGTTGTATCTCTGAAAGTATAAGGCCTCAGGAGCTGAAATTTTAAGCAACGTACCTTGATCTATCTACTAAACATCCGCTAAGATGTTCCTTCTGAAACGTTGTAGAAACAAAGTTATAGAAAAAATTCCAAGGTGTCTCAGATGTAGTAGCGAAACCCCAAGACCTTGAGCTCTGATACCATATGTTAAGAACCAAATATCAATATAGCATAGAAAAACCTCAGAAAAAGTACTCAACACCTTGAAAAAGAGATAATTTCAGATAATAAGCCTCTTCGAAGGGGCAACCTCCTTCTACCCCACTTAAATGTTCAAGTACAAGATGATTCCAAATGAAAATGTCTCCTTGGTATACATAGGAGACTAGGAGGTATAATTACAACTAATGGAATAAAGACGACATAAATAAAATAACACTACTAATCTAATATGCCCCGATTAAGGGGTAATGAGCCAATATTAGGGATTAATAGAAGAAGAAGAAGAAGTAGAGTCAATACTGATGTTGTGCTTCTTCATCACTGCTTATAAGGTTTCCATCTTCTTGAAACATTTGGACTCATCATGACCATATTTATCACAAAAGTTTCAATGTCTGTTAGTCTTCTTATTTTTATATTTCACTCCTTTGTCACCATTAGGAGTTGAAGTTGTCTGAGTGGGTTTGGGACCCTTATGTTTATTGTTGTTGTAGCGAGGATGTTGCTTCTTGGGATTCTTGGATTTATCATTTTGTTGGGAAACTAAGGTTTTGTTGGAGGTACCTGCAGTGTTGATCACTCTAAGTTGTACAAACTTATCTTCCTCTCTAATCAAAGCAGCAAAAAAGGACTAAAGAGTGGTTTTTTTATAGGTTGTCCCTAGATCCTCTCTCATGGCATAAAAGGTAGATAGAAACATAGAATATGCGCTACCTAGCTTAGAGATAATAAGATAGATGCAATGCTTTTCATCCATCTTTATCTCACATTCTTCACATAAAATTAAGAGTTTTTTAAACTTAGATAGATAGTCTCCAATGCAAGAAAAATCACTTGGATTTAAGGTCAGTACTTGATTTTCTAAATGTTGTGCTCGAATAATATTGATTTTACCAAACACAAATTCAATCTTTTCCTCAGATTCATTGGGGTCATCAATTTCTTTAAGGTGGAACCTTAAATCAAGAGAGATGGAAATTTCAATTAGTCCACGTGCTTCGTCACTCCTATTATCCCATTTGACTTTCTTATCAACATCAGCGAGTTCTTTTTCCTTTCCCAAGGTTATCTAGTACATGCTTTTACTTCTTAATAAATCCTCCATATGAGATTTCCATTGGAAGTAGTTGGTGCTGGTAAGAAAATGATTACTGGAAGAAGCTATATTAAATATGTAGATAATATGGAATTAAAAATTGAAACTTATGATCTGGATGGAAATATCTCGAAAAATTGTGCAGTTTAAAAAAAAATGGCACTAAAAACGGACTTCAGATTTGAAAGTTATGCCCTTTTTAAAAAAAGGCATAAATGTTAACCAAAGGACCACATGATGGTGTAAGTTGCTTTATGAAGTGACCCACTTTTATAAAAAGAAGTGGGGTTCACTCTTTACAATGAAGTTACTTTATAAAAGAAAATATGCATGAAAAATAAATAACTTTAAAATATTAAAGTTATTTATAGTGATTCACTTTCATACTTGAAGTGAAATACACTTTACAATGGAGCATGAACTTTTTCAAAAAAAGTAACAAAAAGAGAGACTTGAACTCAAGACCTCTTACTTAATAAGGAAACTGTTAACGAAATGGTCTAGAAAAACATATTTTATTTTTTAGCAAGAGGATTTTTGTTGTTGTTGTTGTTGAAGACGGCCTCAGAGAGCGTGCTAAAAAAACACTCTTTTCACACAAGAAAACATTTTCTCTTCTCGATGACAACAAGGGTTAGATCTCGGTTATCTTACCTGGAAAATGCACCTTTTCCTATCTATTTCTAATTTTTTTGAGATCGCACAGGGTGCGGGGAAAAGAGAATATGCAGATCTAAAAGAGTAGCAACCCAGAAACAAATAATATAAAACCAAAATAATACTCTGCAAAAATTTAAAAAATGGCGTATTCAGGATTTATACCTCCAGATCTGACTAAAATGGCCATATCTTAGGAAAATGGAAACCTCTTCGAGTGAAACGAAAAAGTATTCCTAACTGGAATAAGCACTACAGACGCAATGAAACAATCCTCTCAGACCATAAATGTATGAAAATGGAAAAAAATGGAGATGAGGCAACTCATCTTCACGATCTCGATCTACAACAGGAGCAAGTCTTCAAACAGGCTCTAATACTATGTTAGACAACACAGGTATTCCAACAGAAGATGAACACCTTTAGTAACAAGTATATGAGTGCCTTGGCAATAGGAAACGATTGTAGCAACCATGTGAGGGGTGCACCTAAATAATTTTTCATCTCTAAATATGGAAACATGTTCGTTGTAATCTTAGTTTTAGAAACTAGTGGAGGTAATAATTCTAAGACATCCATGGAATGCCTAGGTAGCAATAAAATTTGTGCACACATGCCCTTTAAACTATGATAGTTATAACCAAATAAAATGTTTATCTACATAACCCAACAACCTGTTATATTCTTCTAACTTTTCACCATCCAAGAAAACAATGATCCTATTTATCAACCATTTCAATGCATACGTAAGCGATTAAACTAGGTTTGCTTCATTAATCCAAATCTATCACAAGACTAATTTGTAGTTCAACTATTGTAACCAAGTATAAAATCTATTCTTGAGTCTCCCCTCAACTAAATTATGCATGTATGGATTTGAGCCCAAATTTTTCTACAAGCATACAACCAATTAACTATCTTGACACGAGGATAATAATAATGAGCCATATCGTACATCCCATGCATGCATATGTATATAACTAGAGATATGTGGCTAGTATTACTTCAAAATATTCCAAACATGATATGTACTCAAAAATTTGTTATAAGGATAAAACCAAACACAATGTGCATACATTTCTTTATTAGACCTAAATATCTGTTGTAATTTATAGGATTATGTAGTCTCCAAATTCAAATCTATTTTGACAACAAACCAAGATCCATAAATATACATTGGTATTTAGCAAGATGGACAAAATTAGTTTGAGCATGCACAAAAAATTAATGAATAGGACCTTCATGAAGAATCAAGTCCTAGGTAATCCCAACTCATTAAAAAATGTTTGTAAACAATGATTGAGTTCATTTCTTTTGCATTAAGGAACACAAAAAATACGTATCAACACCATGAATAACATCGACTAAAACTTGGTGCATATATTCATTGTTAACATGTTTTCAATGCATGTATCGAACTAGGTTTTGACCTGTTCAAAGAGGTTTCCATATCAAGCTTCAAACACCACTTAGGAATTCATTCAACAACCAATGAAAAATAAAAATATGTTACCCATTGTGACCCAACTCTTCCATAAAGGGTAATATTATGGCACACTTTATGCATAAATGTATGCACACTTTGATTCTAATATCATTTCGTCTAATTCCTAGGTGGTTAACCATTCAAACCATAACTAATACATTCATACGTAGGTTGAAATCAACCTCAACATATATGTTGCAACAGAGTAAGGAAGAAAATATTTGGGTTTAAAAATATCCGAGTTTGAGCCTCACATACTTTCCCTCTCATACACATGTCACAAATATCAAGTATTAGAGTTGTATATTTAAATGCTCAAAATCATAAACAAAGTAGTGCAAGAGGTCAAGTAGATCTTGGCCTTTATGCATTTTGTTGCAAAACAATGAGATATAGAGAGGTTATGAAAAAGGGTTGTGTTAGCGACCCAAATAAATGGGGTTTTGAGACTGTTTCTCTCTCTCTCTCTGTTTCACTCATTGTTATTGGATAAATCAATAGGTGCAGACACTAACTAATCTCCCTAGATCCACCTAGATCTAGAACAAAACAAACCATAACATGACGCTTTCCTTGAGTTTTAAATATTGAATTTACTAACTAAAGAGGGATAGGTGACATATTGTTTAAACGTCGCTTCCTCTTACCATCGCCATCCTAGCTCCGTTCCAACACTCATAAAATGATGATCCTATAAAAGAACACAACCAATCCAAAGTGATAGTAATAGCATAAACTCAATATAAACCTATGTATGTGATTAATGAATCATACAATAAAACACAACAACAGTTATAGGAAAGAATCATATTATTGTATCATATTAAATGTGAAAGAGAGATTACAAACATGGCCTTGATTTCATAAGGTCCCTTCCAACTATCCTTCATTCTCCACACACTTCAATTCCAAGAATTATGAGAGCACAGATCTAATAATATTCACAATCTATCTTGACAAAGCATATCTCAAAGACACTCCACCCAAGCTAATAATTCCAAGCCAAATCCAACTTAGCCCTTCTCCATGAAAGCTCCTCTCATTTTATAAGCTAAAGAGGATAAGGTGAGGAGTTTAGGATGATCTCACTAAATCATGAAAGCGAATAAGATCCAAACTATTCGGATGCCACCTCACCATGGAAGTTTCTCCTTCTAGAAGATTCGAGAAAACACTCATTTTTCCCACGTGTAAGCATTCTCACACCCTGCCTATAGAGTAGACTGCAAAATCCTCATGACCTAGCTATGATGCAACCTGCAAGAATCAGGCATTCTCACACCCTAGCTATAATGAAGTCTACAAACTTCCTTTTTTATAGGATTTTTTACAAAGGAAAATGCAACTTCTTTTCTCAGGAAAATTTCTTCTTCCTTCCTTCTTCAAGAACTCAGGCCACTGACCCCTCTAAAGACTACATATAGTTTTACATCATTAATGGTCATAGGGATGATGAAAATAATGTGTAAAAAAGAGCCCCCCAAAGTATGAAGTTAGAACAGAGTGATAGATGAAATACTTTGTCAAGTGTGTGTAGGGAACAAGGAACAGTCAATCGAAAACCTGCCAACAAATAAGAAAATACAGTGCAATAATATATCATCACTGAGGTAGGCATTCCCATACTCAGAATATAAATGAATCAAAGCATAAATGTTGACATCCAAAGATCCATGTCAAGTAAGACAGGTCATGGCCACCAAACATACACTGTGGATCCATGCCAATATGACTCAAATCTGAACATAGCCACCAAAAATACATTGTGGATCTATGTGTTAAAGACTCAAATTTGAACATAGCCACGATACATACAATGTGGATCTATGCAACAGTACAAATTGAATATAATCCAATGCAACCTAAATCTATGAGAAAAGGTTCAGGGTCTTCATCTCCACCACTCTATAGTATGAATCTAACCATGCGAATACATGTGTTGAAGTAAAAAATGGTAGAAACCACTTGATTACCGGTCATTAGTGTATACCATTAACAAGTTCGAGGGAAATCACCATTAATGTCAATGACTCCCAAGGTACTATGGTACAATCCAACGAATGTGAATTTCTCAAATCAAACACTCGACGAAATTTCTCGATCAAGGGTCGATAATGAAAACCCACTATCGAAAGTGAGGAAACCTGCCATTGAGGCATGCAAGTTCCAAGGTACCAATTAGTTTCTAAGTCTAATTCCTAGATAATGAGTTGAAGTTGACAGGAAAAGACTCGTCACAGGAGGACCTTAATGTATCCCACATCAATGACACGAAACAATTAACAAGATTTGATGTAGATTAGAGTAACAAGTGATTCATGACTGACTAAGGGATGGTTGACACAATAGAAGGCTTAAATACTGCAAACATGGATGACACAATAGAAGGATTTTCGGGTTGAACTTATTTTTGAACATATTGATGAAACGACAACTGTCTTGGAAAATACTGACTCAACAACAGGGATCACAGGCCAATTTGTAATCTTATAAAGGAGTATGACCAAGAGACGAGAAGGTTTTCCAACCTAGACACAAGGCAAGTGAAAGGGTGTCATGTTCAAAAGAGACTCTTCCATGGAATACATGTTTAGACACATTTCTTTCCCAAATTTTTTCGCCCACAATTTCTAGTGAGTACCTCTTTATTTTTATGCAAGCTTGAGGAGGATAACATATGCTTGTAATATAATCTAATCCTTCAGATGATTCCTTCAGAGTATGTTTAACGAACCCTAGGAAGGAGTGGTTCGGTCCCACATGGGCCTTTCGATGTTTGTTTAACGAGTCCAAATAAAGAAAACTCAGGGGTTTTTCATGTTTAGAGAGTCTGAAAAACATGCAAAGAGAACTCTCTCAGTTCCTTTTTCGTAAAGTAGTCTGATGAGACCAAAAAAGAGATAAACTATCTCTCAATAGATGTTTTCTTCAAATACTTTAAGGAGTATGAAAAGAACAAGATCGCTCGGCAATATTTTCATGTTTAGAGAGTCTAAAAAGAGCTTAAAGGTGACTCCAGGTGGTTCCTTTTTCGTGTAACCTTTACGAGTCCAAAAAAGTGATAAAAGTATACTTGGTCACATTCTCACGTATTTACGAGCATGAGAAAGAACAAAGACTAAGCTCGGTAACTTATTCTCATGTATTTATGAGCATGAGAAAGCACAAAGACTAAGCTCAAGATTTTTTTCATTTTTATGCAAGCTTAAAAACAAAACAAAACTATGTTTGGGATATATTTTATTTTTACACAAGCTTAAAAACTAAACTAAACTATTCTTGGACCTAGTTTCATTTTTATGCAAGCTTGAACCAGAGGAAACTATGCTTGAGGTAAGTGGTTTCATTTTTACACAAGCTTGAACCATACAAAACTATGCTTGCGACTTCCCAACGCATAACACAGGGATGGTTGGTACTTAGCCCCCAGCTTAAGAAACTAGCGGCTCTAAATTCAGCATGAAGTCCAGAGGCTGAAATCATTTCCCCCCAAGCTTCATTTCATCTAACAGCAAAGGAGAATGAAATGAAGCTTCAAATACTAGACGAAGGAATTGACTCAAATAGAGAGGGGGAAAACTATTTCATTTCTTAAACGAGCTTGACACGGGAATAATAACTATGCTCGTGAATCTAGGTTCAATCCCCAGACCTCTATTTCATTTTTTAACGAGGTTTCCATAGAGACGAAAAAACTATCTTCGTAGCTAGGTTCATTTTTTAATGATCTTGAAATTAGAAAACGATGCTCAAAGACCTCTGTTTCATTTTTTAACAAGGTTGCCTCAGATACACAAAAACTATCCTCTGAAACTCTCTTCTTAATCATGGATTCCAAGAGGACAATGCTCCAGAATGACACCATGTCAAGGGACAAAACTCAATCATGGCTTCCAAGAGATCTTCATTTGATGGAAGAAACACATTCTCGAAGGAACACATGTCAAGGGTTGCAATATGAGTAAAGAGATCAGGCTCTAACAACCCTATCGAAGAGATAAATATGTCGACTACTCGATCTAAGTCATCAAAAGTTGAAGCCATGGGCGACAACACCAAATAATTAACATGTGGTGGGGGTGATACTGTCTGCGTATAATAACCATTTAGGGAGGAAATCCAGTCAGGACTGATGAATGAAAGTTTATCAATAGTCACAATTCTTCCATCATGAGGGAACGATATCACATGAAAAAGAGTGGACACAATAGCTTTCATGGCATAGACATAATCTCGCCCAAGGAGTAAAGTGAAATCCAAGGTATCTTGGACTACCATGACATCAATAAAGACAGTTTTCCCTCCTAAAGTTATAGGAAACTAGGGAAGGGTCCCTAAAGGTTGACTGGTTCTTCTATTAAAAGATAACATATTCTGTGTAACCAACGCAAGTGTAGGATAACCCAAATCTTGCCAAGCAATAGAAGAAAAAATACTAACAGATGAACCTTCATCTATCAACGTTTGAGGAACGTCTCGACCACAAACCTATACTGTAATCTGGAAAGGAATGTAAGAGGGAAGATGAGGTCTAGTTAGCACACCCCAATCAAATTGAATGGCCTCATAACTTGGAGGGGGTTCCACGAGAGAAGGAGGAATAGTCCTCGGCATGGTAGATTCTGTATCAACGAGAAAAACATGGGCAGTATCGGGTTTACTCTCTAGCGGGAAAGTAGGATCGACCGATGGAGAGATCAGATTGACCACTTGGGTTTCATTCTCTAATGAGAGAGTGGGATCGACCGAGGATGGGATCGAATCAACCACTTTGTTAACACTCTCTAAAGGGAGAGTGGGATCGACCGAAGATGGGATCGGATCAACCACTTTGTTAACACTCTCTAAAGGGAGAGTGGGATCGACCAAGGATGGGATCAGATCAACCACTTTTTCAACTGGTTCAATTAAGGACGTGACCAAATTGACCACTTGATCAATCGGACTGACCGATGGGGGAACTAGATTGATCATTCCATCAACTACAAGTGGGTTGAGAGAAATCTTGCGATAAGCAGTTGCAAGTTGAGGCTATGAAACAGTCATGTCTTCTAGTAATTTTGAGGCTTTGTCCATACAAGGGAAAAGATGAGTTAGATGACACCCTTTGCATAACATACATGGGAACTTGGCTCTAATTTTCTTCTTCCCAACTATATCGTGACTAGTCGACGAGAAGTCATCAGCTTGTTGTTCAGAGGATAATGACATGGCTTGGCAAGGATGTGTAGACCATGCTTCTATAACCTTGGATAGACTAGGGAAATCCTTAAGAAGACGACTACCCTTACAAAGACTGCAAGGGTACTTGGGCTTACGGGTTGTTGGGGTGATCTTGACATCATCAACACTCCCAGCACGATTAATAGTAACTAGTTGTTTTCCAACATGTTTGAGAGTGGTTGGAATATTTGACCCTTGTTTATCTTTCTTCTTCTTAATCTTCCTTTTCTTCTTCTTCTTCTTATTCACTGGGTTACTAGCGTCAGAACTTTCACTCGATGAAGAAGATGAAATGGAAGGAGACCTTGCAAGCGAAGAAGGTGAAGAAGACCTTACTGGTGAAGAAGGTGAAGGATCAACATGAGGTTGATGCTCTTGGGGGGAAGTGCTTGTGACTGAGGCACTAACTACATTCAGGATTACCTGAGTGGAAAACAAGAATACCAGTAATCCAATTGTTGGACCTGGAAGGATCAAAGTAGCGATGTGAGGACGACCAATGTTTCCATAAGAAGGAAAAACAAAAGGTTCCCAGGGAGCAAGGGTTCCTTCATTGGTCATTTCGGGAACTGACACCATTAAAACAAAGATCTAACCTAGAGTATTCTAGGGAAAACAAACAACACATGCTAAAAATATAGTAAGCAAGCAAGCAAACAAAACCTTCTCACAATGAGCTCACTAGTTGGTGATGAAATCCAATGTCGCGGGAACAAAGTAAGAAGGGGATGAGATAGAGCGGATGGAAACATTACATTGACGACCTGCTTAATGGACTTACACCAGGGTGTAATTCACAAGGAAAATGGCATGGACAATATGGTATTTTGACTGACTCGAAAGTTATGCAAAGAAATGAATATGCAATCTTTTCATTTCAATGAAAGCTATTCTACGAGAAGGAGAAAACATTTATCATTCCCAGATGCATAATGTCCCAAAATTTACTAAGCTCACCAATACCAAGATTTTTAAGAAATGAGCAAAAACGACTGTACACCAATGCACGATTCATGCCCCCCCCCCCCCGGCCATGAGGGGCAATTTTTTTCATAATTTAAGATAAAAAAATGCCAAGAATCATGCAATTCCACTACTTCAAATGCAAGGATGCCCCCAATCCAATACAAAGAAAGAAATTAAATCTTTTTGTTTCAAAATTTTCACTAAAAGCAATAATGAACTTTGTTAAAACAAAGAAACCCAAGCTACAAGTTTTCTTTTAAAGCGAACTATTTAGAAGAAATTTGATATTTCCCTAAACAATTCTAAAGAAAACACACACTTTGTAATTGAAAGACACTCAAAGCAAGAGACTAATCCTTCAAAACCAAACAAAGAAAAGATGGCTAAAAGAAACTCAAAGAATGTCAAGTAGACTGTAAACAGATCAATATAGGCTCCAAAATTTCAATCCTGTTGATCAAAGCAAAAATGGGCATCAAAGAGACAGGAAGACCTAATCCAAAACTTTTACAAATGATTTCACAACCTAGTAGTGGGGTACAGTGCGAGAATTAGGGATTCTCACAGTCTAGATATAGGTAGTGTGCGAGAAGGTCGCACTAAACTGAACAGTAGGGTATGAACATCATTGATTCTTGTAGGCCATAGAGAGGTACAGTACGAGAAGGTTTGTAATCAAGAAAAATTTGGAAAAAGGACAAAAATTTAAGTGAACTTCTAGATCTAGAGAGTTTGGATGGATGTCCCACAAACTCAAAAACCAGAAAAAAAGCAATCAAAGGAAGGAAAACTAGACTAACTAGGAAACAATTCGTTTCCCCAGTGGATTCACCAATTTTGTTATCGGATAAATTAGTAGGTGCAAACACTAACTGATCTCCCTAGATCCACCTAGATCTAGAACAAAACACACCAGAACATGAAACTTTCCTTAAGTTTTAAATATTGAATTTACTAACTAAAGAGGGATAGGTGACATACTGTTTAAACGACGCTTCCTCTTGCCATCGTCATCCTAGCTCTATTCCAACACTCATACAATGATGATCCTATAAAAGAACACAACCAATCAAAAGTGATAGTAATAGCATAAACTCAATATAAACCTATGTATGTGATCAAGGAATCATACAATAAAACACAACAAGAGTTATAGGAAAGAATCATATTACTGTATCATATTAAATGTGAAAGAGAGATTACAACCATGGCCTTGATTTCATAAGGTCCTTTCCAACTGTCCTTCATTCCCCACACACTTCAATTCCAAGACTTCTGAGAGCACAGATCTGATAATATTCACAATCTATCTTGACAAATCATATCTCAAAGACACTCCACCCAAACTAATAATTCCAAGCCAAATCCAACTTAGCCCTTCTCCATGAGAGATCCTCTCATGTGTAAGAATTCTTGCACCCTACCTTTAGAGAATACTGTGAACTCTTTGTGACCTAGCTATGATGCAGCCTGCGAGAATCGGGCATTCTCGCACCCTAGCTATAATGCAGCCTGCGAACTTCCTTTTTTATAGGGCTTTTTACAAAGAAAAATTTCAACTTCTTTTCTCAGGAAAAGTTCTTCTTCCTTCCTTCTTTAGGAACTTAGGCCACTGACCCCTCTGAAGACTAGAGACAGGCTCACATCATTAACGATCATAGGGATGACGAAAATAATGTGTAACACTCATTTTCCTTCTTAGCCTTTGGCCAATGTCTTAACCTCTAGTTTCCTTATCAAGCTCATGTTGATCATTTTATTCCAGAAATACTTTAGCTTTGCCCTCATGACCCGCAATACAAACAAAATGATAAAATCCTTTGTATATTATTTGAAATATAAAACATTTATATTTTTTTTATTATTTTTTAAAATATTTTATTATATGTGTGCATACAAGTGAACTAAATATTTTTAGTTCTAAGACATTCTATGAATCAAAGATTATTGACTAAATCGCTTAAACATTCCACATCCCAAGTCATATCCAAATCCATGAGTCAAGCCTATATATCAAAATCTAAGCCACAAGTCTTACCTACATGTGCTAATTGTGCATGCAACTTAAAAGCTATGATTCAAGCCATGGGTTAAGATTGAGTAGCCACGAGCCAAACCTCATTTCAAGATAATTCATACTCCATATCAACCTAGCGTCGAGCTTCAAAATTTCATTTTTCCTTTGTCAAGTATCTGAGATCGCTGGTCTCTTGCACCAAGCTAAATCAACATACACATGCCACACAACATATTTAAGCCACGGGTTATGGAAACCCAATGCGCCAAGTTTCAAATCTATAATTTATCAATGCGCAAATTTGAAGTGGCACTGGGAAAGTTACACAAGTGTCGATGGTCAAAATTTGTAAGAAAATCATGCAAAGGTTTGGCAAATACATGCGTAGGTGTCCTGTGCTGAAAATATATGCATTGTTCGAATGTTTGACAAGTTGAAAGCATATGGCTAGGAGAAAAGAGCCATGAACAGGTAGATTTGTGCCGAGAACTTGTTGTTGCTCAGATGAATCACATCGCCTTAGGGTTTTTAAGGTTTTGAAGGGTATGGATTCAGGGAAGAAGCATTCCACATTTATCAGAAATGATGAAAGAATTTGATGGTGTTTTTATCTTTACAAAGGACACACTTTCATTTCTACTCTTTGTTTTGCCATTGCCTTGTTGCTTACTCTACTTCTACAATCATTAAGATCTGAATCTTTGATCCTTATCAACAAAACATGAAAAAACCTCATTCTTCTCATTGGCAACAATGTTTTCATTGAAGAAAACATATGACATCAAGTGTTTCAAATTTGTGAAAGAGGAAAGGGCTCTTGATCTTCTAAAAAACAGTTTTCTCTCTGGTTTCATATGGTCGATGAATTGCAAAATACATATATGAGAAGCTCAGCCATTTTTACTTACCCATACTTGTTTCTGCTTATTGTTTGAATATTTTCATATGTTCATAAATATGGGGTTTCCATAATGACTTTTGAGCTAATATTTTCCTTTGATGAAGTCATTCTCCCTCAGGCACGAAGAGAGCATCACAATTGCACAAGTCTAGCAATATTAAGAGATTCCAAATCACGAGCTAGAAAGGTAAAAGTTAGGAGGGTATTGGTTAATGAAAACATAGAAGAATTGTAATGTATCCTTGCGATGATTAAACCATTGACTGTGACCAAGATCCAAATGTTACAAAAACTGCTAAATCTTCTTGTTAAAGATGGTAAAGAAGTAATAATATATTGCAACAGTTGAGCCAAAAGATGTCATGTTATCTTGATGTTTGTCACAGTCTCAAAAAGGGGAAAACATCAAAAATTGGTATTTGCATGACATAAACAGTTTCTAAGCAGGGTGCTTGGCATTATTTAGAAGAAAGTAACCTTGACCTCATATCCTTTTGTCCATCTTTGGCTATTTGACTTATTTTACAGTCAAAGATTAATGCTAATTGTTTATTGTTTGTCAACATAAACAACATCTGCAACCAATCTTCCTTGTCCAGATTTTAATCTTTATTTCATTTGAAGTGTTCTGAGGATCAGGAAAGAAGGAAAAGGCCAATGTATCAATGATCAAATTATTTCTAGATTGAAGACATTGGAATGAAACCTATGATCCTGTTACTGATTCTTGGCTGGAAATGCTAAATGATACAGAAATTTGCACTTGCTACTATTCCTTCTAAAGGTACGGGCATGTAATTAAGGAAAACAAACCAGTTTTTGGAAGCTATGAAAGCATAAGGAGAAGTGATCTTTGAGGATGTGCAACTAGTTGTTGTAAATCTGTAGGAAGATTAATCATATAAACAATAATTTTCTATTTTGAACACGAAAGGTTTTCCTTTTGATTAACACAAATTTTTCACCAGCACAGAAGGCGAAATTATAACCAATTAGTTGTTGAAAAGCAGAGATTTCATCGGCTAATTAGAAAATCCTAAGGCAAAATAGCTAGTGAAACTGCAGAGTAAGAATTTTGAAGTTTTGAGCTCGAACAGAGTGATTTTTGGGTGATTTAAAGGATAAGAGAGAATCAAAAAGATTAATCACCAAATCATGAAATATTCAATTTCAAAGATTCATGGAGATTTTGGAGGTGAATGCTTAATTGGTCAACTAATGCTTTGTTCACAACTATTGAAAGTTTTCCAACTACTGAAGACATGTGTCCTTTCCTTCATGACACATCAGAGACATAGCGATGATGAAGACCAGATGTCGAAGACAAACTTGAAGACAGTTCGATTCCTAGGAACTAGTTCTTAGTTATCCTATTGTATTTAGTTTTGTTTTCTGTTTTCTATATTTAGAAATTCAGATCTAGTTTTCTAGAATCTAAGACTTTTTGTAAAGGCTATAAATTCCTATCTTTTTCATATACCAGACGTTCGATTTTGGATACAGGAACTATACCTTTGTAATAGAATTTTCATATGATAATACAAATCACAAGTTTCTCTCTCTATTAATGTCAAATTTCCACCCTTCTTCTGTACTCTTATTCAAGTTGTTTTAACTGCAAAATGATTGTCATCTCATTAGTCAGTTCATAACTCGATTAATAGTTTCTTACATTGTTTATTAAACCCGTCATTGTGTATCTGGTTTATAAACACTATCTTCTTCACCCACTTAAAGCTATTATCTGATTATTGATCCTTGAGGGCATTGGTTTATTTGATTATTCACTTGATTATGTGGATACCATATTGTACTTGACTTATCCCATTGATCCACACATACAAAAACAGAAAAAAAAAGTTTACTTTAAGTTACGAAGCATCTTTGACTTACAACCTCAAAGAGTTTCTTGGAGTGATAACAAATTGTCATCGTTGTCGGGGAGAGGATATTGAAGCTCATATTCCATGGGAGATGACACAAAACCAACTTTGATGATAGACAAAGTATGGATACTATTTCAGTTAATCATCTATCTGGCGACTCCATGAAGGACATATCCATTGGCGACTCCATTGATATATAAATGAACCAGATCTTAGCGAAGAGGTATGCATTTTGCAATTTCTCAAGTATTTATGGTTACCCTCATCCAGTGCCTAGTAGAGATGAATGGGATCGTAGCCTTCCCAGATTTCAAGGAGAAGAGTGGGAAGTGCCAGCTGAACACATGCTGGATTTTCATGACTTTATTCATTGTCTTGAAATTGTACATGAGGATGTTCAAATTAAAATTTTCAGGTATTCATTAGAGGGGTTTGCTCTTGACTGGTGTTAGTCTCTTCCAAGTGAAAGTGTAATCTCTTTGGCATATTTTCATGCTACTTTCATGTGTTTTGTAAAGACCAATTTTCAAATGACCTTCTCTATCCCGAGTGTTGTCATGAATTTAATCTTTTGAATAAAGAATTAGACACTCATGAAAAGTATGTTGTTGTAGAGGATACTCTTCATTATGATCAAGAGATTAGTAGTCCACACTATGATAACCTTAGTGATTATTTTGACGTTGTACCAAATGTATCTATTGTCTTAGGTTGTCATGAAGATCAGATTTTTCCTTCTGAAAACTTTGAAGATGTTAAGTAGATTGACATATCAGTAGGAGACAGTTTTGGATCTATAGCAAATACTGAGGTCAACCCTCGGCTTTCAGTTTTGCAGACAAATGGGAATTGCAGTAGACATGAAGAGAAAGATGATGAGCAGAAGGGTCCAGATCAGATGTCCATCCTATATGTTTCTCCGACAGAGTTTGAGCAGTCTACATTCAACATTGAGATCATTAAAGGAAGTCTGAAACAACATTTCATTTTTCAGTTGGAACAACAACAAGGAGAGGTATTTCATTGTGAACTTGATGACCCTATTGCTGACTATTTGGATACTATAAACAACATAAACATCCAAATACTTTTGTCAGATGAAAGTGGGCTCTGTCATTTGTTCAAATTAGATTTTTTCATGCTATGGTTTCCTATATTGTTCAGGTCAAGATCAAGTATGATATTAGTAAATCAGTTTCTGATATGGTTGCATTGGAAATTCAATTTTACTTGGTAAAATTGCCTCTATTGATTAGTGTAGGAGTAGGCAGAAGAAAATAAGCTCTTCATCCAAGAAAGTATATCCTTCTAGTTCAGTTTTTGTTGAATAATCAAAGAAGTCTACCAACAAGCTTCATGTAGGCTACAGGTTTGTAGTAGATCAGTTGCATAGGTCTTTAATATTTTCAGAGAATGCATTCCATAGGCCAGATGACTCCATAGCCCAACAGATAAGGTGACTGGAAGTACTAGGTTCTTGGAGCCTCGTAGGGAGGTCTCCATCCCAGTTGGAGACAGATGTTAGCGACCCAAATAAATGGGTTTTTTTATAGCGTTTATCTCTCTCTCTCTCTCTTTGTTTCACTCATTTTACTTCTTAGCCTTTGTCTAGTGTCTTAACCTCTGGTTTCCTTGTCAATATCATGTTGATCATTTTATTCCAGAAATACTTTAGCTTTTCCCTCATGACCCACAATACAAATAAAATGATAAACTCCTTTGTATATTTTTTAAAATATAAAACATTTATATTTTTTTTATTATTTTTTAAAGTCTTTTATTATATGTGTGCATACAAGTGAAATAAATGTTTTTAGTTCTAAGCCATTCTATGAATCAAATCTTATTGACTAAATCAATTAAACATACCACATCCCAAGTCATAGCCAAATCCACGAGTCAAGGTTATATGTTAAAATCCAAGCCACAAGTCTTACCTACATGTGCTAACTGTGCATGCAACTTCAAAGCTATGAGTCAAGCCACGGGTTACGATTGAGTACCCATGAGCCAAACCTCATTTCAAGACAAGTCATACTCCATATCAACCTAGCGCCGAGCTTCAAAATTTCATTTTGCCTCTGTCAAGTACCTAAGATCAATGGTCTGTTGCACCAATCTAAATCGACATACACATGCCAAGAAACATATTTAAGCCACAGATTATGGAAACCCAATGCGCCAGGTTTCAAATCTATAATTTATCAATGCACAAATTTGAAGTGGCAGTGGGAAAGTTACATAGGTGTCAATGGTCAAAATTTGTAAGAAAACCATGCAAAGGTTTGGAAAATACATGCGCAGGTGTCCTGTGGTGAAAATATATGCATTGTTTGAATGTTTGACAGGTTGAAAGCATATGGCCATGAGCAAAGAGCCATGAACAAGTATATTTTCACCGATAACTTGTTGATGTTCAGATGAATCACATCGCCTTAGGGTTTTCAAGGCTTTGTAGGGTCTGTATTCAGGGAAGAAGAATTCCACATTTATCAGAAATGATGCAAGAATTTGATGGTGTTTTTAGCTTTACAAAGGATGCACTTTCATTTCTGCACTTTTCTTTTCCATTGCCTTGTTGCTTTCTCTACTTCTGTGACCATTAAAACCTGGATATTTGATCCTTATTAAAAAAAACATGACAACGCCTCATTCTTCTCATTGGAAGCAACATTTTCATTGAAGAAAACATATGACATCAAGTGTTTCATATTTTTGAAAGAGGAAAGGGCTCTTGATCTTCTAAAAAGCATTTTTCTCTCCTGTTTCATATGGTCGATGAATTGCAAAATACATAGATGAGGAGCTCAGCCATTTTTACTTATCCATACATGTTTCTGCTTGTTGTTTGAAGATTTTCATATGTTCATAAAGAAGGGATTTCCATAATGAATTTTGAGCTAATCTTTTCCTTTGATAATTTCATTCTCCCTTAGGCACGAAGAGAGCATCATAATTGCACAATTCTAGCAATACTAAGAGATTCTGAATCATGAGCTAGAAAGGTAACGGTTAGGAGGGTATTGGTTAATGCAAGCATAGAAGAATTGTAATGTATCCATGCGATGATTAAATCATTGACTGTGATTGAGAGCCAAATGTTACAATAACTGCTAAATCTTCTTGTCAGAGATGGTAAAGAAGTAATAATATAATGAAACAGTTGAGCCAAGAGATGTCATGCTATCTTGATGTTTGTCACAGTCTCAAAAAGGGAAAAACATACAAAATTGGTATTTGAATGACAGAAACAGTTTCAGAGCAGGGTGCTTGGCATTATTCAGAAAAAAGTAACCTTGACCTCATATCCATTTGTCCATATTTGGCTATTTGACTTATTTTACAGTCAAAGCTTAATGCTAATTGTTTACTGTTTGTCTACATAAACAACAGCTACAACCAATCTTCCTTGTCCATATTTTAATATTTATTTCATTTGAAGTGTTCTGAGGATTGGGAAAGAAGGCAAAGGCCTATGTATCAATGATCAAATTACGGCTAGATTGAAGACATTGGTAATGAAACCTATGATCCTGCTACTGATTCTTGGATGGAAATGCTAAATGGTATGGACATGTGCATTGCTACTATTCCTTCTAAAGGTACGGGCATGTAATTAAGGGAAACAAACGAGTTTTTGGAATCTCTGAAAGCATAAGGAGAAGTGATCTTTGAGTATGTGCAACTAGTTGCTGTAAATTTGCAGGAATATTAATCAAATAAACAATGATTTTTTATTTTGAACACGAAAGGTTTTCCTTTTGATTAAAACAGAGTTTTCACCAGCACAGAAGGCGAAATTATAACCAATTAGTTGTTGAAAAGAAGAGCTTTCATAGGCTAATTAGCAAATCCTAAGGTGAAATAGATGGTGAAACCGCAGAGTAATAATTTTGAAGTTTTGAGCTCGAACAAAGCGATTTTTGGGTGATTTAAAGGATTAGAGAGCATCAAAAAGATTAATCACCAAATCATGAAATATTCAGTTTCAAAGTTTCGTGGATATTTTGGAGGTGAATGCTTAATTAGTCAACTAAATCTTTGTTCATAGTTGTTGAGAGTTTTCCAACTACTGAAGACATGTGTCCTTTCCTCCATGACACATCAGAGACATATCAATGATGAAGACCAGATGTTGAAGACAAACTTGAAGATAGTTTGATTCCTAGGAACTAGTTCTTAGTTATCCTATTGTATTTAGTTTTTTTTTTCTATTTTCTATATTTAGAAATCCATATCTAGTTTTCCAGGATCTAAGACTTGTTGTAGAGGCTACAAATGCCTATCTTTTTCAGATACCAGAGGTTTGATTTTGGATATAGGAACTATACCTTTGTAATAGACTTTTCATATGATAATAGAGATCACAAGTTTCTCTCTCTATTAATGTCATATTTCCACCCTTCTTCCGTACTCTTATTCAAGTTTTTTTAACTGCAAAATTATTGTCATCTCATTAGTCAATTCATAAGTTGATTAATAGTTTCTTACATTGTTTATTAAACCCATCATTGTGTATCTAGTTTATAAGCACTGTCTTCTTCACCCACTTAAAGCTATTATCTAATTATTGATCCTTGAGGGCATTGGTTTATTTGATTATTCATTTTGACTGTATGGATACCATATTGTAGTTGATTTATCCCATTGATCCACACATAAAAAAACACAAAAAAAAGTTTACTTTAAGTTACCAAGCATCTTTGACTTACAAACTCAAAGAGTTTTTTGGAGTGATAACAAATTGGCATCATTTCCGGGGGGAGGAGATTGAAGCTCAGCTTCCCTGAAAGATGACACAGATCCAAATTTGATGATAGAAAAAGTATGGATACTATTTCGATTTTAATCATATATCTGGAGACTCCATGAAGGACAGATCTATTGGCGACTCCACTGATATATAAATGAACCAGATCTTATTGAAGAGGTATGCATTTTGCAATTTCCCAAGTATTTCTGGTTACCCTCATCCAGTGCCTAGTAGAGATGAATGGGAATGCAACTTTCCCAGATTTCAAGGAGAATAGTGGGAAGTGCCAGCTGAACAATTACTGGATTTTCATGGCTTTATTCATCGTCTTGAAATTGTACATGAGGATGTTCAAATTAAGATTTTCAGGTATACATTAGAGGGGATTGCTCTTAACTAGTGTCAGTTTCTTCCAAGTGAAAGTGTAATCTCTTTGGAATATTTTCATTCTTCTCTTCATGTGTTTTGTAAATACCAATTTTCAAATGACCTTCTCTATCCCGAGTGTTGTCATGAATTTAATCTTTTGAATAAAGAATTAGACACTCATGAAGAGTATGTTGTTATAGAGGATACTCTTCATTATGATCGAGAGATTAGTAATCCACACTATCATAACCTTAGTGATGCTTTTGACATTGTACCAAATGCATCTACTGTCTTAGGTTGTCATGAATATTAGAGTTTTCCTTCTGAAAACTTTGAAGATGTTGAGCAGATTGACATATCACTGGGAGACGATTTCATATCTACAACAAATACTAAGGGCAACCCTCATCTTTCAGTTTTGCAGACAAATGGGAATTGTAGTAGAAATGAAGAGAAAGATGATGAGAAGAAGGGTCCAGATCAACAGTCTATCCTATATGTTTCTCCGACAGAGGTTGAGCATTCTACATTCAGCATTGAGATCATTAAAGGCAGCCTAAAACAACATTTCATTTTTCAGTTGGAATAGCAGCAAGGAGAGGTATTTCATTGTGAATTTGATGACTGTATTGCTGACTATTTGGATTCTATAAACAAATTAAATTTCCAAATACTTTTTTTAGATGAAAGTGGGCTCTGTCATTTGTTCAAATTATATTTTTGCATGCTATGGTTTCCTATATTGTTCGGGCCAAGATCAAGTATGATATTAGTAAATAAGTTTCTGATATGGCAGCATTGGAAAATCAGTTTTACTTGATCAAATTGTCTCTATTGGTTAGTGTAGGAGTAGGCAGAAGAAAATAAGCTCTTCATCCGAGAAAGTAGATACTTCTAGTTCAGTGTTTGTTGAATAAGCAGAGCAGGCTACCGATAGGCTTCATGCAAGCTATAGGTTTGCATGAGAACAGTTTCATAGGTCTTGAATATTTTTAGAGAATGAGTTTCACAAGCCAAATGACTCCATATCCCAACAGATAAGGTGACTGGAAGTACTAGGTTCTCGGAGCCTTGTAGGGAGGTCTCCATCCCAGTTGGAGCCAGATGTTAGCGGTGCAAATAAACGGGTTTTTGAGAACGTTTTTATGTCTCTCTCTCTCTCTGTTTCACTCATTTTCCTTCTTAGCCTTTGGCCAATGTCTTAACCTCTAGTTTCCTTATGAATCTTTTGTTGATCATTTTATTCCAGAAATACTTTAGCTTTTCCCTCATGACCTGCAATACAAACAAAATTATAAACTCCTTTGTAGATTTTTTGAAATATAAAACATTTATATTTGTTTTATTATTTTTTAAAATCTTTTATTATATGTGTGCATACAAGTGAACTAAATGTTTTTAGTTCTAATCCATTCTATGAATCAAATCTTATTGACTAAATCACTTAAACATGCCACATCCCAAGTCATAGCAAAATCCACGAGTCAAGGTTATATGTCAAAATCCAAGCCACAAGTCTTACCTACATGTGTTAACCATGCATGCAACTTCAAATCTATGAGTCAAGCCATGGGTTAATATTGAGTATCCATGAGCCAAACCTCATTTCAAGACAATTCATACTCCATATCAACCTAGCGCCGAGCTTCAAAATTTCATCTTGCCTTTGTCAAGTACCTGAGATCACTGGTCTCTTGCACCAAGCTAAATCGACATACACATGTCTTGCAACATATTTAAGCCACGGGTTATGGAAACCCAATGCACCAAGTTTCAAATCTATAAGTTATCAATGCGTAAATTTGAAGTGGCAGTGGGAAAGTTACATAGGTGTCGATGGTCAAAATTTGTAAGAAAATCATGCGACGGTTTGGAAAATACATGCGCAGGTGTCATGTGGTGAAAATATATACATTGTTCGAATGTTTGACAGGTTGAAATCATATGTCCATGAGCAAAGAGCCATGAACAGGTATATTTGCTCCAAGAACTTACTGTTGCTCACATGAATCACATCGCCTTAGGGGTTTCAAGGTTTTGAAGGGTCTAGATTCAGGGAAGAAGCATTTCACATTTATCAGAAATGATGCAAGAATTTGATGGTGTTTTTATCTTTACAAAGAACTCACTTTCATTTCTTCTCTTTGTTTTTCCATTGCCTTGTTGCTTGCTCTAATTTTGCGATCATTAAAACCTAGATCATTGATCCTTATTAAAAAAACATGACAACACCTCATTCTTTTCATTGGAAACAACGTTTTCATTGAAGAAAACATATGACATGAAGTGTTTCAGATTTGTGAAAGAGGAAAGGGCTCTTGATATTCTAAAAAGAAGTTTTCTCTCCTGTTTCATATGGTCGATGAATTGCAAAATACATAGATGAGGAGCTCAACCATTTTTACTTACCCATACCTGTTTCTGCTTGTTGTTTGAAGATTTTCATATGTTCATAAAGAAGGGATTTCCATAATGAATTTTGAGCTAATCTTTGGCTTTGACGAATTCATTCTCCCTCAGGCACAAAGAGAGCATCACAATTTCACAAATCTAGAAATATTAAGAGATTTCAAATCACGAGCTAGAAAGGTAACAGTTAGGAGGGTATTGTTTAATGCAAACATAGAAGAATCATAATGTATCCTTGCAATGATTAAATCATTGACTGTGACTGAGAGCCAAATGTTACAACAAATGCTAAATCTTCTTGTCAGATATGGTAAATAAGTAATAATATAATGCAACAGTTGAGCCAAAAGATGTCATGTTATCTTGATGTTTGTCACAGTCTCAAAAAGGGGAAAACATCGAAAATTGGTATTTGCATGACATAAACAGTTTCAGAGCAGGGTGCTTGGCATTATTAAGAAGAAAGTAACCTTGACCTCATATCCATTTGTCCATCTTTGACTATTTGACTTATTTTACAATCAAATCTTAATGCTAATTGTTTATTGTTTGTCTGCATAAACAACAACTGCAACCAATCTTCCTTGTCCAGATTTTAATCTTTATTTCATTTGAAGTGTTCTGAGGATCGAGAAAGAAGGCAAAGGCATGTGTATCAATGATCAAATTACAGCTAGATTGAAGACATTGGTAATGAAACCTATGATCTTGTTATTGATTCTTGGATGGCAATGCTAAATGGTATGAACATCTGCACTTGCTACTATTCCTTCTAAAGGTACGGGCATGTAATTAAGGAAAACAAACCAGTTTTTGGAATCTCTGAAAGCATAAGGAGAAGTGATCTTTGAGGATGTGCAACCAGTTGATGTAAATTTGCAGGAAGATTAATCAAATAAACAATGATTTTTTATTTTGAACATGAAAGGTTTTCCTTTTGATTAAAACAAAGTTTTCACCAGCACAAAAGGCGAAATTATAATCAATTAGTTGTTGAAAAGAAGAGCTTTCATCGGCTAATTAGCAAATCCTAAGGCGAAATAGCTGGTGAAACCATAGAGTAAGAATTTTGAAGTTTTGAGCTCAAACAAAGCGATTTTTGGGTGATTTAAAGGACAAGAGAGGATCAAAAAGATTAATCACCAAATCATGAAATATTCAGTTTCAAAGATTCATGGAGATTTTGGAGGTGAATGCTTAATTGGTCAACCAAATCTTTGTTCACAACTGTTGAAAGTTTTCCAAGTACTGAAGACATGTGTCCTTTCCTTCATGACACATCAAAGACATAGCAATGATGAAGTCCAGATGTTGAAGACAAACTTGAAGACTGTTCGATTCCTAAGAACTAGTTCTTAGTTATCCTATTGTATTTAGTTTTGTTTTCTGTTTTCTATGTTTAGAAATCCAGATCCATTTTTCTAGGATCTAAGACTTGTTGTAAAGGCTATAAATGCCTATCTTTTTCAGATACCATAGGTTTGATTTTGGATACATGAACTATACCTTTGTAATAGACTTTTCATATGATAATACAGACCACAAGTTTCTCTCTCTATTAATGTCAGATTTCCACCCTTCCTTTGTACTCTTATTCAAGTTGTTTTAACTGCAAAATGACTATCATCTCATTAGTTAGTTTATAACTTGATTAATAGTTTCTTACATTGTTTATTAAACCCATCATTGTGTATCTGGTTTATAAGCATTTTCTTCTTCATCCACTTAAAGTTATTATCTGATTATTGATCCTTGAGGGCATTGGTTTATTTGATTATTCATTTTGACTGTCTGGATACCATATTATAGTTGAGTTATCCCATTGATCCACACATACAAAAACACAAAAAAAAGTTTACTTTAAGTTACCAAGCATCTTTGACATACAACCTCAAAGAGTTTCTTGGAGTGATAACAGGTTCCTACCCAAAATAGAAAATAATGAATTAATCAGTTAATGGAGGTTGGAAATGCACAAATAGTTTTACCCTAGCCTAGTATCAACCTAATTACCATGAAAACATCACACAATGGAAAGGAAATGCAAGATTCTTCCTTACTTAGAACTTTTCTTGTCCATTTCACTTGGGTTTAGTGGATTTGGTGTTGAATACATGGTGGGCTTGTTGGCAACCATTTCGCATTTTTACCCTATCTTTATAAGCTGCCTACACAAGTGTTTTGGGGCCTCTTGAGTCTCATCATAATCGTTTGAATAAAACAACACTACTATCTTGCGCATTTGCACACCTACCTTTTGTTTTCGTTTTCACGACTGAATACGTGAAAATATCGGTTCGAAGTCATGTCAATAGCATTAAAATCATCATTGGTTTATTTTTGTTACTCTTGTCTATGTGTTCATTGCATTTCTAATTCAATTATGGTCACACAGTTGGAAAGACACCAAAATCTTTACTCACTTTTCATTTGTTAATATGACTTCATTTTTGTGGTGCAAGGTATTCTAATGATTGTTATTGAATGGTGGCTTGATGTTTTATTGTTTTGATCGAATTCCTTGGTGCAATGGTTTGTTAACAACCCATTAACATTCATGATTAGACCCATGGTGCAATTTTTTTATATAACGCATAAGTTTTATGGTCATTCAAATTATTTCTTTGCTTTGAATCATTATAAATGCTATTGCTTGTGAAAATATTTGGGTTGACTTATCATGATTTTCAATAGTTGTTTGATTGGAATTACTTTAACACACACCATTTGAATCTCCATAGTGTCGTCGATTGTACATTTGATATGAATGTTCTGCATGGACAGTTTCATTCCACCACCCTCACACACTTGGGCATTAATGTTTGCCTTCTTTCCCGGGTTACCTCTGTTGGTTTTGGGAAAATCCCTGAGCTTTTGATCCTGTGTATACCCTGTCCAAACCCTTGTCCCTTTACTCGGCTCACTGTGTTCCCTCACCTATGGCACCTGTGGTGCGCATAGAGCCTAATGGCAGCCAAGCACTCCTACTATTTGACAATGCTCGCAAAGACCTGGAGAATAGCGGTTGGCTGGTTTTTATCCAAATATTTGAGGGTTTCAACATTTTGGTAGCCCAACAGTTCACCCTCGCGTTTGATGGATGCATGGCTAAGGTCAGAGACATACAGCTCGAGATAAATGAGGAATTCCTAAGCTCAGCTACAGGACTACTAGCTACATGGCAAAGGTGGTTTAAAAATTCCAAAGTGGACGAGGTGTTGTGGCCGCTCCTATTCACATCGAGAAAGATTGTTAGTTGTGATAGAGGAATGCTTGTCACTGCCCTCAAACCTAGGTGGTACAATCTTTTGGCAATTGTTAAGCAGTTTGTGACCTACGAAGGTCATTATGGCTTGGTATTTCTGTATCATCTTCGGTTATTGATGAATTTTATATACTACCCTCTAAATATGCCACATTATCTTTTACGTAGTCTGTACAAGATGTCCAAACGATCTAAGCATGAGAAGGATGATAACAGCCTTTTCCATCACTACTTGATCAAAGTTGTTCTCATTCATCATTTGAATCTTAGTGGTGACTATTGGCAAGCCTTCTGTTAAGAACCAAACATCAATATAGCATAGAAAAACCTCAGGAAAAGTACTCAACACCTTGAAAAAGAGATAATTTCAAATAATAAGCCTCTTCGAGGGGGCAACCTCCTTTTAC
>JZKD02S2298326.1:69747-80794 GCA_000966675.3 Picea glauca
GTGAAGTTTTAGCGAAGACAATGTGCGAAAAGGCGCAAAGAATAAATTTGTCGTTCATATGAAAATTGCGACTAAAAATCAATGTTTGTGAAACATTGGTGTGGGCAGCTTATGATACAATTGAAAAAATTGAATTGGCTGCCAACAGGTGGATCATCCCAAACAGCTTGGGTTATTTAGACAACCCCGGACCGCATGCACTCCTCCAATTGGCGAGCGTTCAATTTTTCCTATCAACAAATGGTGCTAGAAGGAGTGCCTGAAATTTATTAATGGCGTGAGGCAGTCATAAGACTCCTCCACCACCCAACCGCTCACCTATAGTGACAAGAAGTTAGTCAAATGGCAATGTTTTCCCTCAAACAGCAACCACATCAAACGATGATCCACCAATGACGGTTGAACCAGTAACTCCAAACCCTACAGGTGGTGACCTACAAGAGATTGTTCGCCAATCTCTCATAAGAACACATAGTTCCTTAGCCCGTTTGAGACAGCCAAACCATCCTTTGGGCCAACCACTAGATTTCTCTGATATCAAAGAACAACTTGGAGGCACTAACCTCAATTTGAACCCTACAGATCCAATCCTTACTCCTATAGAAGGAGGATCTGGAATACCACCCTTACCACCTCCATCATCTCCTTCTTCTTCTGGAGAAGACTCTTCTGACGAAGACAGTTATCCTTCTTAGCCTTCCACACCACCTTCACCGCCTACACCAATGGCCAACCAGAACAATCCTGCCAGACCCTAGCTTGACCAGTATGTGGTAGTCGTACCTGGGGCTCAGCATCCCTTACCCAAACATCCAGAGAAGTGGCCTCCTAAGTTTGACCCTAACTCTAAACAGATCACTGAAGATCACATTAAAAATTTTATGTTAGCCATTAGACTCCGCAATGTCGAGCATGAAGACATAGTCTGTAGGTTGTTCCCCTATACTTTCAAGGGCAATGCCTCAACCTGGTACTTTTCTCAGCAACCCCATACCATCGTGTCATGGGAGAAGTTTGAATCCTACTTTTTGGAAAAGTTCAGAGACGATAAGTCCCCAGAAGTCCTAGTCATGGAGATTTCTAGCTTAAAAATGAACACAAAAGAGAAAATTAAAGACTTTAATCAAAGATTAT
Organism: Picea glauca; assembly: GCA_000966675.3. Lineage (NCBI taxonomy): Eukaryota > Viridiplantae > Streptophyta > Pinopsida > Pinales > Pinaceae > Picea > Picea glauca. Next base: position 70,882 of record JZKD02S2298326.1, read on the forward strand.
TAAAACTTAAGAACCTAATCCCTACGGACTCAATGCATGCTAAGAATCTCATCATAGCATACTATACTAAATCCTTGCATCAAAGTATAGCCATTTGGGTAAAACGATCTAAGAAAGCCACATTGTTAGAGGCCTTCGAGGAGGCTAGCCAGATTGAAAAAGACATCCTTAGTTTAAAAGACACTACTAGCAATGAAACAGAGACTAGTTCATCTTCCAAAAAGAAGATCGAAATCCTCCCTAGACCTGCTCAAAATAAAACACAACTTGAAAGCTCGGATTTAGAAAACTTAACAAAAGTCGTTCAAAAATTGTCAAATCAAGTTACAAATTTGAAAAGGACGGCCGAAGAAGCTTCTTCGAGCAAAGGGCCTTATAAACCCCCGTTCAGGAAGCATTTTCCAAACTGACCTAATCCTAATGTCGAGGGACTAAATCTAGAAAGTCTACAATTCGCCCTTCAAACAATTCTAGAAGCCCAGGATAACTTGATGCCTTCTGAGATCCTTGAGGAGGAAGTTGAACAAGAGATAGTTCAAGAAGAAGAATCTTCTCCGAACATTTTTGGACACTTCTCGGATAGCATTTTTCAAGCTAAATTCAACACAGTTCATCCCTACAACACTAGGAGTAAGACAACAAACAAAACTTCTTCCGAAAACATTACGACTTTGCCCCCAAAACAATCTAAAGCAGCTGAGACTAAACAAAGTCATGTAAACCCCAACTTATATTATGATTTAGTTGAAGATCTTAAAAAGTTAAGGGCTAACATTTATGTTTATGAATTATTAAAATTTCCATTTCTGCTACAAAAAATGTTACAGAACATCTCAGAGAATAGAAAAAACGGTAATTCAAGCAGTAACAAGGTTGTTCAGAACAAAGTTCCTCTAAAGACTTCCGCTAAGAATAATTCTGATCCTCAAGAGAAAGGAAGCCTTCCTATAAATAATGTAAATAATGTAGATAAATTAGCTTTAGACGCTGCGAGTAAAAGGCCACAAGCTTCCACCATTAACACTCGCAAAAATGTACCTCCATTTTTGTTAACTTTTGAAATCTTTAATAGAAACATGCACAATTGTATGGTAGATTCAGGAGTGCCATCCAATGTAATGCCATGGTCTGTGTGTCAGAAGATTAATGCTGAAGTTGAACCATCCACCTAAAAAATCATCCAACTTGATCGAACTAATGTTAAAGTTATAGGCAAATTAAGGAATGTGCTTATAAGAATATCGTCTAACCCCAAAGTTCATCAAGTAATTGATATTATTGTTGTGGATATTCCAGAAGTGTATGGTATGTTTTTAAGCAGGGACTAGTCCGAGCAGCTACATGACTATTTTGCGACAGATTGGTCTCACCTATGGCTGCCCGAGAACGGCAAGCCCAACAAGATCAAGGTAAATCGTCAAAATTACCTAAAGTTCACAGTGACAGATCTAAATGATCCCAATGAACCATTTACACCTTCTGTTGATTCTCCCAAAATACAAGGGATGGATACCTTTCTCGGTAATTTCATGGCTGAGACTTCAGCTATCACCAACCCAGAACAACAGTCTGAGATTGTAGCATATGTGCAACCAGCGGCTTCCACACAATGGTCTCATGCTCCCGATAAAAATCAAATTTGGTCTCTTTACTTTGACGGGTCAAAGTCCAAGGAAGGAGCAGGTGCAGGCTACGTTATTATTGATCCGACAGGTAACAAAACCCTGATTGCATGTAGGCTAGAATTTGAATGTACTAATAACACAACGGAATATGAGGCTTTATTATAGGGTCTTAGAAAAGCATTAGATATGAACATTCAAAATCTGACTGTCTTTGGCGATTCGGAAATCATGGTTAGACAGGTAAGAGATTCTATCCACTGTCCGTCCCCACATATTAAAAGCTACCAATCTGAGGTATGAAGTTTAATGAATAAGTTTTCTACTTTCAATATAAATTATGTTCCTAGATTGAATAATTCTAAAGCTGATCTATTAGCTAATGTAGCTTCCAAACTCTTTCATGCAGAAGGCTTTTCCCCGAATGCATTCTCCGTCGAACTGTTGTTTAGGCCATCCGTTCCTGACAACATCACGAATTGGAGAGTCTTCGATGACGATCAACAGATTATTAGCTTCCTTCATATGGAAGAAACTTTTCAAGGTGTGGTGATCGACGAGTGCACTCATGACGACAATTTGCGCGATTTCACGGTAATACCAGATCCGAGAACTCCTGAATCTTCATCGGACATGGTAAATTTGATCCCTAAATCTTTAGTTCAATTAGAAAAAATTTACGATCTGCAAGATAAATTCAAAAAAACGGTCAACTGTAAAACAAATAGTTCCTCTTTATTATATGAAAAAGTAAACTTGGGAACTGATGACAATCCACAATGCATTAACTTAGGGGTAGGGTGTTATGAAAAAGAGAGATCCGCGTTTATTAGATTGTTTAAGGAATTCAAAGATGTCTTTGCATGGACGTATGATGACCTAAATACCTTTGACCCTAAAAAATGGTCAACTGTAAAACAAATAGTTCCTCTTTATTATATGAAAAAGTAAACTTGGGAACTGATGACAATCCACAGTGCATTAACTTAGGGGTAGGGTGTTCTGAAAAAGAGAGAGCCACGTTTATTAGATTGTTTAAGGAATTCAAAGATGTCTTTGCATGGACATATGAAGACCTAAATACCTTTGACCCTAACATCATAAAACATGTCATTCCTATGAAACCCCAAACCTTGTCGTTTCAACAAAAGTTAAGAAAAATGCACCCTAAACTCGAACCGACCATTAAAAAAGAATTGAATAAACTCCTGAATGCTAAGATAATTTTCCCAATTAGGCACACGCAATGGGTTTCTAACCTTGTCCTAGTCCATAAGAAAAATGGGGAAATCCGACTATGTGTCGATTTCTGAAGCCTTAATAGAGCGTCTAATAAAGACAACTACCCTATCCCACCCATGGAACAGATTCTTCAACATGTATCTGGTTCTGAAAGACTATCCTTATTGGATGGTTTTTCAGGGTACATCCAAGTCCTGATGTCTCCCCCAGACCAACTTAAAACTACCTTCCGCACTCCATGGGGCACCTATGCTTATAGGAAAATGCCCTTTGGACTCATTAATGCTAGTGCCACTTTCCAGAGAGCGATGGATATCTCTTTCCGAGGCTTGATCAATCAGTCCATCGTAGTTTACCTGGATGATGTTACCATCTTTTCGAAAAACAAAACTGATCATCTAGCTCATTTGAGAGCCGTTCTACAGCGATGTCGTAAATACGACATTTTCTTAAATCCTAAAAAATCTATTTTTGTTGTAGAACAAGGTAAACTCTTACGATTCATTGTATCAAGTGAAGGGATGATTATCAACCCCAAAAGGACTCAAGCCATTGCGAAAATTCCCCCTCCCTCGTCAAAAAAGTCTATGCAGTATTTTTTAGGCCAGATAAACTTTGTAAGGAGATTCGTCCCCAGCTTTTCAAAAATGGTAAGGCCACTAGAAAACCTGATAAAGAAAGATGTGCAATATCATTGGGGACCCTTAGAAAACCAAGCTTTTAATTCAATTAAGAAGGCCATAATCGACGCCCCTTCTCTCATGAGCCTTGACTTTTTGAAAGACTTCACACTCTACACTTTCACTTCTGACCACTCCTACGCTGCTGTCCTAACTCAAAAGAACGCGAAAAATAATGAAGTTCCAATTGCCTTTATGAGATATTCTTTCAAAGGCGCATAACTTAATTACTCGGTCGTAGATCAGCAGGCCTACGCTATTTTTAAATAATTCAAACACTTCCGATCTTATATTTTGAAATCTAGGACAAAAGTTATCGTCCCATACCTAGCTGTCAGAAATCTGTTAGTGCAGAAAGATTTAGGCAAAAAGAGGGCGAACTGGGTTACTTCCTTGCAAGAATATGACATAGAAATTACCCCATCTCAAATAGTGAGAGGCCAAGGCCTATGAAAATTAGTTGTTGATTCAGCAGCAGGACAACAAGAAGAAAATGATATGTCAAACCTAGGACAACACAATCAAAATGCAATTTGTTGTGCACAAAACTCTATCAGTCCATAGTATGACGATATAAAAGTCTGTCTTGAACATGGGTCATCTCCCCGTCACTTGGATCCCACTAAAAGAAGAACGTTAATATTAAAATCTGCCTCCTTTCATTTGATTAATGGTATTCTATTTCGTCAAAATTATGATGGAGTACTAATGCGCTATCTTGATAAAGATGAAGCAGAAAAAGTCTTACTAGAATTGCATGTAGGAGAAGATGGTGGGCATTTTGGTGGTGACACCATTGCCCATAAAGTTTTGAGAGTCGTTTATTACTGGCCCATGCATTTTAGATACGCCCATGCCTTGTGCCGCAAGTGTATTATTTGTCAAAAAGCATTCGGGCGGCTACATAAACCAACCTTTTCTTTGCAGACTGTTTCAATAGACTCGCCATTTCAACAGTGGGGTCTTGATATTATTGGCCCAATCAACCCCCTGTCCTCACCACAACATAAGTTTATCATAACAGCCACAGATTATTTCGCCAGGTGGTCTGAAGCTGTCGCATTAAAAACTGTGAATACCAGTCAAGTAATTGCCTTTTTAAATTCAAATATTATTACTCGTTTTGGTATTCCTGACTGTTTAGTATTCGATAATGCCTCTTATTTCTCATCTCTTGAGATGAGCGAGTTCACTCTAGAAAAGGGAATTAAATTGAAGTATTCTACCAGCTACTACCCTTAAGGCAATGGATTGGTAGAGTCAACAAATAAGAATCTGATTAAAATCATCAAGAGAACGGTATCTGAAAATCACAGAAATTGGCATAATGCACTGTTAAACGCAATCTGGGCTGATAGGGTAACACCGAATACTGTTGTAGGTAACTCTCCCTTCTTTCTCGTCTATTCCAGAGAAGCAATTCTGCCACCACACATTCTTCTTCCCTCACTACAACTATCGCACAAAATACAGGAACAAGACTGCCCTCCTTTGGAAAACCAAATTAATGCTTTAATGAAACTAGAAGATGTAAGAGTTCAATCTAAACGTAAGTTATATCAACATCAATTAGTGGTCAAAAGATGGTTTGATTCTAACACTTCCTCTGATAGGAACTTCGAAGTAGGTGACCTTGTCCTAAAATGGGACAAACCACACGAGGGAAAGGGTGAACACACGAAATTTCAGAATTTATGGCTAGGACCATTTTTAATTGCTGAGAAATTGGGTCCTAGCTCTTTTCAATTCCAGAATCTAGAAGGATAGCCAAACACCTACCCAGTGAATGGCCAAGCTCTGAAAAGATATTTCGCTTGATGACAACCCTATGTATACTATGTAAATATTTTTCTTTTGTTTTCTTTTCTTTTGCTGTTTTGGTTTTAATTTTTTTGTAAATATCATTTTTTGCTTTTTGGGAATACACATACCTACATTTAGAACATGTTCAGACAAAGAAAACAAAAAATTCTTTCTTTGAAATGACTGCTGAAAAATTGTATAAACATCAAGTATAACATACTTCTAAAATTTACAGCCGTGATTGAAGACAGTTGTTTGAAAGAAGTTTATTGATTTTAATATGCAAGTAAAGCCTGTCATGATCATCCATTATCTGCTTACGCTATCCCTGTTCCTTAAGGGAATGACTCAGAAGATGTCTCCCTGCCTTAGAAGGTCGGTTTTGCAAACAAACCATCTCTAAATCTTAATGAAGGATAGTATTAAAATTTCTTTCAAGGTCTGAAAAGATATGTCAAAAATATCATAATTTTCAACGTCACCCCGCTCAACTATATAACTTTAAAAAAACAAATAAATCATAAAAGAGCTATGGGAAGTGCTTGTAAACCCACCAGGATACTGAACAGGTATGCTGGCAGCGGGTAAATGCATGCATGACGCCAATACAACTTCGCCAGGGTACTGAACAGGCCTGCTGGCAGCGAAGCAATGTCGGGTACATGAAAAATCATAAGTATGAAAACTTTTGACCTTAAAATGTCCTTTATTCTGATCTGAAACTTCTTGGCAGGATACAGATGTCAGAGTGGGTTAAATGGAAACCCTGTCAAGGCTATGGATGCCTGCTGGCAGCAGTGTCTCTGTCAACATTATTGGAGATTTTATCTTTAATATCGTGGCTCGCTTGTCTTAAGACTATTATCAGTTTTCATCCTTTAAACACTGCTGGAATATTTGATTAATAATGATGTATAAACAATTTTCTGGTTGTTTTTGAGTTAGAATTATTCTTATCATCACAATCTGAATTTGTTCTTTTTGGCAGAGATAACTGCTTCTATGAGTGTGTCACCATTGTTGGCATCCATTTCGCATTTTTACCCTATATTTATAAGCTGCCTACACAAGTGTTTTAGGGCCTCTTGATTCTCATCGCAATCGTTTGAATAAAACAACACTACTATCTTGCGCATTTCCACGCCTGCCTTTTGTTTTCGTTTTCATGACTGAAAGCATGAAAATATCGGTTCGAAGTCGTGTCTATAGCATTAAAATCATCACTGGTTTATTTTGGTTACTCTTGTCTATGTGTTCATTTCATTTCTAATTCAATTATGATCACACAGTTAGCAAGACACCAAAATCTTTACTCACTTTGCATTTGTTAATATAACTTCATTTTTGTGGTGCAAGGTATTCTAATGATTGTTATTGAATGGTGGCTTAATGTTTTATTGTTTTGATTGAATTCCTTGGTGCAATGGTTTGTTAACAACCCATTAACATTCATGATTAGACCTGTGGTGCAATGTTTTTATACAACGCATAAGTTTTATGGTCATTTGAATTATTGTTTTTCTTTGAATCATTATAAATGCTATTGCTTGTGCAAATATTTGGGTCGACTTATCATGATTTTCAATAGTTGTTTGATTGGCATTATTTTAACACACACCATTTAAATCTCCATAGCGTCGTCGATTGTACGTTTGATATGAATGTTCTGTATGGACAGTTTCGTTCCACCACCCCAGGGATGATTTTAAGGATGAAAATTTATATTAAAACGTGGAAATGTGGGCTAATATTACTAGTCCTTAATATGCAAAATGTAAAATGTTTGGCGATAGTTTTGTAAAAATATTCAAATTCTTAAGGATTTTATATAGTTTCTATAAAAGTTTGGAGATTTGTAAAGTAAAAAAAAATTATTCTATGGAATTTGGGCGAATCATTTTTAGAAAAAATGGAAATTGGCGAATCTCTTTTTCGGAAAAACCATGGAAAATTAGCCCATTTGCGAAATTTATCCCCTAAAATCATCTATGCACCACCCTCGCACACTTGGGCATTAATGCCTGCCTTCTTTCCCGGGTTACCTCTATTGGTTTTGGGAAAATCCCTGAGCTTTCGATCCTGTGTATACCCAGTCCAAACCCTTGTCCCTTTACCCGGCTCACTGTGTGCCCTCACCTATGGCACCTGTGGTGCACATAGAGCCTAATGGCAACCAAGCACTCCTATTATTTGACAATGCTCGCGAAGACCTGGAGAATAGCGGCTGGCTGGTTTTTATCCAAAGATTTGAGGGTTCAACCTTTCGGTAGTCCAATAGTTCACCCTCACGTTTGATGGATGCAGGGATAAGGTCAGAGACATACAACTCGAGCTAAATGAGGAATTCCTAAGCTCAGCTACAGGACTACCAACTACAGGACAAAGGTGGTTTAAAAATTCCAAAGTGGACGAGGTGTCGTGGCCACTCCTATTCACATGGAGAAAGATTGTTAGTTGTGATAGAGGAATGCCTGTCACTACTCTCAAACCCAGGTGGCATGATCTTTTGGCAATTGTTAAGCAGTTTGTGACCTGCGAAGGTCGTTATGGCTTGGTATTTCTGTATCATCTTCGGTTATTGATGAATTTTATAGACTACCCTCTGAATATGCCACATTATCTTTTACGTAGTCTGTACAAGATGTCTAAATGATTTAAGTGTGAGAAGGATGATAGAATCCTTTTCCATCACTGCTTTATCAAAGTCATTATCATTCATCATTTGAATCTTAGTGGTGACTATTGGCAAGCCTTCTGAGGAATGGCTTTTCCACTCCTGAGTATGTCCAAGTGGACAAGGTTGTGGTTACTGAAACTCTGGTTGTGCCTACAGTTCCATCTCCTACCCTTCTACCCCCTGTCAAACCCTCGAATTGCCCCAACATTGACCTACCCGATACCATGGCCGACCCATGTTCTAAAGACAATACTAAGACCGTCAAGAGGGTTGTAAGGAAGAAAATCAAAGGTGACACTGGTGTCAACAGTAAGGGAAATAAAAATGCACGATGGATATTGAGATGTGCTCGGAACAAGCCTAAATAGAGCACTGACCAAAATCCTATTTCCTTGAGCGAGGATTCATACTCGGAGACCAAACGTTTTCTAGCCGAGGAATACCCCTATTCTCATGGCCTCTTCTCTATGAAACCCTATGACTATGTTTCCAACTTACCTTCGTGCCTCAAGAACGACCCTAAATTCCCAAGAATTAAGCTTCACAATGAAACCCCTGGTAACTTGAAGGAACCCTCACCTGTGATGTCAAGGCCCGATCAATCACCGTGTATTCAATGCAATTCCTGGCTTGAACGTTACTGTTGGCAAATTCAGTGGATAGAATGCAGTGATGATTTTTTTCATTAATGGCAACAGTAGAGACAGTAGGATAAGAAGGATAAAATCTCAGGAGGAATAGCCTTGAAGAAAATGCACACAGCAAGAGCTTACAGAGGAAAAAGGAAGAAGAGTCAGTGACTGTAGGATCTTGTTCAAATTTCCCGAAAGAACAATAGCCGTCAGATCTGCAGAAGTTGCAAGGGAGATAAGCCATCGGAGTTTCGGGGATCGAGACTTCATAACGCAAAAATCACTTGACATTGAAAACCCCGAAATCGCGATATGCGATTTCGCGATTTAATCGCAGCCGTTAAAAACAAGCATGGATCTGGACCGTTTATTCGTGTGGACACGTGGCATCCTGGAGGATCCATCGGAGAATCAGCGATCGAGAGTTTGAAATCTCCAAATCACTTAACATTGAAAACCCCGAAATTGCGATATACGATTTCACGATTTAATCGCAACCGTTAAACAAGCAGGAATCTGAACCGTCAGATCAACATGTGACCTAGACCATCGATCTACGATAGTAGTTCACATTAGCTAAGGGACACGTGGCACAACCAGGTGATGACAGGTTTCAGGCTGATCTAAAACTTCAGGCACATACAATTAATGAATCTGAGTGACACGTGGCAGTGTTTAACATGTGTCAGACCATGAGTGACGTCAGCAGAGGACAGGTGGCATCGGAGTTTTGGGGATCGGGATATGATATGTCAAGAACAAAATGCATCAAGAACTCCGAAATCGCGAAATGCGATTTCACAAAGTAATCACAGCCATTGGATAAGAACCAGATCTAGACCGTTGATCTCCGTCATCGGGAAATCAGGGATCGGGACTCCCAGAGGCATGTGTACAATGACATCGTGAGTGGCGAAACTCCGATGGAATGATATGACCGAGGTCACACGGAAACAGGTCATATGGACACTGTTATAGCTAGGAGGGCTAGCGCACATTTTCGAGAGGTATGGTGGTGGTCATGTGATAGATGGTCACATGGACCATTGTGTAGTCAGAAGGGGCTAAGCTCAAAAAAGAGAAAATCGGGAATAAGAGAATCGAAGGTTCCGAGTACATGTGCTCTCAACATCGCAAATTCTGAAATCGCGATGGGTGAAATCCCGATGGGATCTGAACCGTTGGATCAAACCTTGATCGGAGGGTTGCTGTGTATACTCACTCATTAACGCTTCAATTGTAAATCCGTTAAGGAAA
>JZKD02S2298326.1:85684-101561 GCA_000966675.3 Picea glauca
CCTTTTCTGCTAGAAGGAGGCCAAGACTACAGGGGTCCTCTGGAGATAGCTCTAGAGAGGGGATCTCCTCCATCTTCTTAACAAACTTAGACGAGAGAGCAGGCTTGGATTTAGAGCCTGCCGAGCGGATTAACATTTTGAATGCTTCCATAGGGTCTTCTTTCAACTCAACAGTCGGATCTGGGGCCATCGAAGCTAGGCGGCGACCACCACTAACCAAGTAAACGGAGCAGGTTGCAGAGGCAAGACCCCGGCTTCCAAAAACGCATGCAAACGAACGCCGATCCGCAGCAAAGAACGCTCGGCTGCTACAGTCGAAGGTCGCGCTCCTCTCCAGCAAAATCGTTTCGGTTCAAGGCGTAGACGTAGGCTGAGAGTTGCTCCTAACCGCGGCCCTTAACCCTGATCGACTGCTTCAAATCGCGCCCCTGCAATCGGGAGACCAGAGCGGCGGCTAGGGTTTGGACCCTAGCCGCGATGACAGTCCGATTCGCTCCATTCAATCTCAACCCCCCACAAGACTTTGATCTAGTTTGATCCTTACTTGTAGAGGAAAAAGTCTAATATAATGAACAAAGAAACATTGAATCCAACCAATCCAACCTTCCAAATATTTAGAGGTAGGAAATGGCAAGGTTCCCCCTAGTGCCATAAACATCCATGCAAATAATTTAGGGTGGATCAGGATGGCAAAAAGTAGTTTGAGCATGCAAAAAAGGTTACTAAATAGGACCTTCATGAAGAATCAAGTCTAAAATACTCAATAGTCAAATATTTTAAAAGGAAAACTCGTTGTTATAGATACTCGTAATTCTCTCAGCATTAGAAATGGCATATTCCTATGGAGAAAAAATTACATATCTCAAATTGCATTACCAAGGATGTGATTATTTTTCTAGATGGAAAAGTATATTACTCTATATTACTCTATTTTTCTAGATGGAAAAGTATATCTCTCTATATGTAGACATTTCCTTAGAATTTATTATGGGTTTGGTAGGCATTTATAGTCTAACCCTGGGCACTTGTTCAATTAAGAAAATAATCTTAACTGATAACAATTGGGAACTAATGAAAACCTTTACTATTTGGAACCATTATTTATATTTTGGGAGATATCCTATATTTTTAAAAATCACTATGAAATTCACCAAACAACCAAAGTTATATGACAATAAAGATATGAAAAGTTATGGGAAGTGAGGACTAGAAAAGGAATGCATGTGAGTGTCAAGAACCAAAATCACAATATCACAATATAAATAATCATATCAATCATACAAATAAATGGAAATTAATGAAATAGCAGCTCAAATACCTGGATATTCGATGATTTTCCTCGTATGATATTCATTTAATGTTTCTCCAATAGATATCCTCTAGTAGATGTTCTAAAAATATAACCAACACCCAAAGAATTAGCAAAATAATAAAATAAATTAAAAAAACATTTGTATGACTAAATAATAATTAAAAAGACTTGAGTTCATGAACACCTGAATTAGCTCCTCTTGGTTTTGAGAATAATTTATTGGAGTATTATAATCTTGAAGCAAACCTCCCTTGTTTTGACGAAGCAACAATGAAGTCAACATTGACTTCGTTGTTGCTCTGTTGGATTTATGGAATATTTCTCCAAGATTATCCAAATCCTAATTTATTATCTATTGAACAGGGCCAACCACGTGAAAGTGGAATCTCTTATGGACCTCCCCCCCCTCAAATCACTCTAAATTCCCCAGTACCCAATCTATCTACTAGAAAATAGTTGAAAGAAACACATTAAGCTTCATGCATAAACACTAGAAAAAAAAAATACATAAAGAAACATATGTGGCTTTGTGCATAAGGAAACACATAGCAGTCATTCATTAGCATATAACATTCATTCATTCATTCATTAATCATAGACACAAAATAATTCATCTCAATAATTTGTATCATCAAAAATATGTTTTTAAAATATGGTACATGATGTTTTGTATTGCATAGCTAGTGCAATCATTTATTTTTCGGTATCGTTTTTTTTTACATGAATTCAGAAAGGATTTTGTCAGTTCCTTCTCCCCCTTCAACTCTTTTTCCCTCTGCATGTTTTATTGACAACCTGGTCGTGTACTCACAATGTCCATTCTACTACAAGGGGGGGTGTAGATCATCAATTGTAATAAGAAAGAAATGTTAAATTGATATCCAAAGTTATTATTATTACACATATTTCATTAATAAAAAGAGCATTTGAGTGATCTTTACCTGCTTGAGTAGTGGAGGAAAGAAGAATAGTTTGGGATGTGGTCATATGTTCATCTTCTTGTCTAGCCTCATCCTCTACATTCTCTAGAGTTCAAACAAAAAATGTTATAATTAATACACCATTTGTAATTAAATATTTTTAAGTGTAATCCATACTACATTTTTTATAGCACATGAAATACCTCCCGTACCAAGATGCACACCACCTTCATTGGGTGGCACTCCACCATCACTAGATTGTGTTCTGCTAGTGGGGATAGATGTTTCTACGTTGGTTTCCTGCTTAAAACAGACAAACACATCACTTTATGACCAAAAATGATAATCAATAGATGGTAGAAGTAATAAACTAAAAATTAATGTTTTTTTATTTTATTTACCCCGATGTTCGTTTGAGTGTCGGAAGATTGTGTTTCCGCCAATATTTTTATGTGTTTGACCATGAATTTAAATCCTTGATTGAAAGGAATATTGAGGTATTCCTGTGTTGGAGCTTCTTTGTACTCCATGCCCTGAAAATTTTCATAAGAACATGAATTTCACTTCTTATGTGAAACTAAATTAAAATTGTTAACAATATACTATTTCGATGCAATTGATTTTTTTATACTTACAATTTGTACTACCAATTTCGAGTAACCACCCAAGCCAAGTCTGTGTTGCCCATGTTTTTCTATCCTGGACTTGGTAGATTTGGATGTGTCTAGGAGCCTATATTTAAAAGTTTCAAATATGTAATTAGATGTCACAATGATGATAAAGCATCATAATTACATTATTAGTAGTGTCTCATACCTTCATGAGCCGAGTGGTGTCTTTCCTTATTTTCAGCGCATCTTCTCCTTTGCATCTTCCTGTAGGGCCTTCCACTCCCTCTCAGAAATCATTAGAGGATGCTCATACCTAGGGTTATTTTCCATATGAACCCTATATTGGTCCAACAAATATTTTAAATGTGCACCTTATTTTGAGGAGAATCAATAATTATTGAAGGTACCCTCACCGAATCGGCCAACCAACTTCTTAATGAAGTCATATTTTAACTTGGAGCTTTGGGAATTCCGCCTTGTGCATATGGTGGGACCAAATATATCCAAGGAAAATTCATACATGCATCTATAAAATGTATCGTTTCTTGCAAAACGATATTATCATTAGTTTAAAATAATCACACATTATACATAAATTTCAAATAGATTGTACATAAGAATTAAAACACATATTAAATACCTGGAAGATTCTTTATTTTCATAGGGATGATATCATTTTCTACCAAAAAGGTAACTAGTAGTGTTCCTATGCTAGTGACATAGTAAGATCCAGGAAATCATGATTCAAAATGTGCAATTCCATGTTCTTCATCCACAACATCTTGTGCAGAATCTAGCATGTGTTGGTCAAGGTCAAGTGTAGTACCGACATCGACCCTGGGGGGTGTATTGGTATGAGTGAATGGAATAGTACTGACATCGACACCGAACTTTGGGGGTGTACCTATATGATGTTATGTCAATGTAGCAATGGCACTGGTAGCAACACCGACCTTTGTAGGCACACCCCGGGGGATCAAAACTTCACAAAAAAGCCTGTAAAAATAAATAGTTTTAAATGGAATTATAAGAGAATATAAATTGAAATAAAAAAAAATGGGATAATTAAAGATCTTTCTTACCCCATACCAATCAATTATTTCCATCAAGGAATTAATTCTTTCTGTTATATTATGTGTCTGCAGCCGAATCTGAATCAAAGAATGGAGTTTCATGTTTTCTTTTCTCACAATATTCCTTATTGTTTGCTTTGGGATCATGGAGGAAAACAATTATTCCTTAGTAATCATGTCCTTAGGAGGATCAGTGGACTTCTCTAAGGTTGTTTCCTTCCCCCTGTCACCCTAGGACAAACATATATTAGAATTAGAAAAAATATAATAAATTCAAATGTATGAGAAATAAAGTTAGTTCATATATACGGATGGGACAAAAATATGGCATGCTAAAAACATCAAAGTAAAGAGAGACTAAGGAACATAATGAAAATCATAAAATATAAGAGTCATTGCTTAAAGGTTGGGAAAAATAGTATATGTACCTCCCCCATAATAATAATGTTTGTATATATTCAATTCAAATTGTAATCAATCAACAACTCTTCCCATACAACTATTGATTTTATTACACATACAAATACATGGTTTCCTTCACGCCCCTCAAATACACAATTGGGTTGCTTATTTGTGGTCACAGGTTATGTACTGTTTATAAACCCTACAATATTCCCCATTGCATTTGGCCTTTCGTCAATATACATAGTTTCTCCCTTATTTTGATCATTGTCTTTTAGCTGTATATAATTTGCAGCCTCACCTTATCTTCGCATACTTTTTGTATATTGGAATAGCCATATAAAATATTTGTAGATGTAACAGGATCCAACATACTCCATCAATTCAGTTAATCCGTTGTAACATACCTTTATTCCATCCATGGAAAACAACCCCAAACCATGTAATGACGATGGAGAAATGTGATATATCCTTTTGTTGACACGAAAGAAGTGTTTATTTCAGGAAGATCCTTGGGTACCCATAATTTCACTATATGTTTGTACCTTAAGGGCATATTGATGTCGTCTATTCTATCATCATCATAAGAACATGACCCCCCTTTAGCAAGAAAAAATTACATGGGTTAATGGAATTTTCTTTTGATCTTCTCACCTCTAGTTGATCTCCGCTTGTTAGACCTACTAGATGTCTCGCTTTCCTATATTCTACTTGAACTTCCCTAACTCGATGAAGATAGATCTAACAATACATGTTTTCTTGTACATCCTATAACACCATTCAATGAGAGAAACAGTCAGCGAGTGTCATAAGGGTTGTGATGAAAATCTTGAGGAAACCACAAGAACATAATGTTACAAATGAATTTTTTTGTTACAATAAAATTATCCACACACTCAATTTTTTACAAAATTAAAAAAGTGACAAATTCCAAGCTTGCAGTTGATGGGAGTACTGAAAAGTACCAAGACATGGTTGTTGGATTCTCTCAAAAAGAGGGAATCAACCTTGATGAGATTCAGGTTCTAGTTACTATAGAATTCTTTTAGAAAGAGGGAGTTGACCTTGTTGATGGTTTTTCTTCAGGTATCGAAGGCTCTATCACACATGCAGGGATACCCCCACTCTCAAAGGATAAGGTTCTATATAAGGGGTCTCCCTGCATGTATATCCTTTTTATGTAGTTCATAAATCTCATCATTTCGAGAAATGAGTCATAGGAAAAGTCTCTCTTTGCTCATATTCCATGGATTCAAATCTCTAGTCTATGGATATTTACAGGGATGTGATACAACTTTCCTCCTCAAGTTTTAACATAGAAGTTTGTCCATTATCACATAACATGCCTATAACAATTTTTTTTTTTTAAATTCAGATCTAATTTTCCTATAATATGAAAAGTTGCAAGCATGTTTTCTTCCCTAAGGTCTAAATGATTTACTATTTATTTATTTCCAAAGGCCTCATTATGGACAAGTAGCTCTAGAAAAACTTTGGTTCATCCCCTTATATGCACTTTTGTCTAGATAACAAGAACACACTTGTACCCATTAAACAAATTTGGCCCAATAACAATCCAATTTTACCATTAAACTCAATGTGTCTGTTACGAGGAAAATCTCTCTATGGCTAGGGTTAAACAACAACAGACGAAAATGAATGCAGGAATCAACTCTAATCTCAAGTATGCTATATAAACAAATATTCTAGCAAGAAAAGATAAAAGGACTACCTTGTCTGGACATTCGATGAAGTCTACCATTGATCACTTGACTCAAAGAAATACACTTGCAACTTGTCCTCAACAACCAAGAAACACAATCATATTGTGATAAGATATAATGTTATCACATTCAATAGCACAATCCATCAACATTCATAACAAATATTCCCATGGAATAAAAATTCAAATATTTTCCAGATATTAATTGGACGAGAAAAGAGTATTTCTATTAAAATGTAATTAGTAGAAGTGAATGAATTACAAACTTCCATGCCGACGCGGTTCAGAACCGAGAAACTAAGTACCTTCTAGTTGGGCCTCCACCACTTCAATCCTCCACCAAAGGTAAGCTCATATAAGAGAGACAATGATGTTCTCAATCAAGTAGGGAAGATCTTGGGGGTTGAACAAAGTGTTCAGACTTAAAAGGACAAAGGGATGCAGACTCAATATGAAGTGAATAATTTCTCCAGAGTAACTTTTCTCTCAAAGTTGAATTCTTCTCCTCTTTTCCATAGCTCAGCTTTGGCCCATTTATAGCCTTCAAGTGGAACTGAAGGGCTGATTCGAAATGTTTCCAGTATATGGAAGGTGAAGGATCATGGATCTTGTGACGTGACATGGAAACCCAACACCATTTTTTAATTTTGAGCACAAAACCTGATGTACGTGGGTTGTAGTGGTTCAACCTACGTATACACATGCTTTATAATAGGTAGAGAATGTATATGTGGAAAAATGATGTTTTTAGATCTGGGATTTGCAAAAAGGGACTTCAAGTCTGCATAGGGAAATGGAACAAGGCCTTCTGAGAAAATTTTCATAGGGTGAGGAAAATCTTTCCATAACAGATGCCCCCTAATGTGTGAGTTCGGAGGAGTATACGTGATGTCTGAAATACATTATAATACCCAAAAGTGGAGCAATGGAGACCCAACTGGACGAACTAGTTTCTCATTTGAATCTACACTGACTTTGCACACATGGTTGCTAATTTGAATTACATTGCAGATCCATGTGAAAATATATCAAACAATTTTTCATGGCCATGAATAGGAAATATAAAGGTGGCTACATGCCAGAGGTTGTCATAGTCATGAACAAGGCCTAATAAAACTAGTCTCAAAATCAATATGAAGATATATGTATATAATGGAGTACAATCTAATCTCCCATGATTACTAAAGTAACATAGGTACTGGTCCAATGAAAGGTAGCAACAACTTTGGAAAGTTACGACTATGAACTAATGTCTTCAAGTCTTCTACACAATCCGCCAAAGCTGCAAGTCTGCATCGTGTGAATAAAGGAGTTGAGGTTGAACACAATGAGACTTTGTTTGATTACCAATCATTAAGGTATACCGTTAACAAATGCGATACAACCTACCTATAATGAAAGTAGGTATCAAGGTACCGAGTACAATCTTATAAGTGTGAATAAAGGTGTCATGGTTGAACACTTGAAGAATCCATAGATCATGAGACATTGATGTATTCCCAACTGTCGATGGAAAGAGAACCTACCACTAATGACTTAAAGCCTCTAGGTACTCATATGACTCTAGGTATTGTCTCCATAATAGATGAGATGAATTCGATGGAAGGAGAACCAATGGAATGAGAGAATTAAGGCATATGTCATTATTCAACATGAGGTACAAAGCAGGAGCTTGATGATTTGGAGGAAATTGAACGAAGAACATGTTCATGAACCAATGACCTGGTGCGTCTTTCACATGTGACAGATGCAAATGGTACACGAAAAATATCCTCTAAATAGAAGCCAATAAGGAAAATTGTCGACAAAGGCAAGGAAACCACCAATAAGGATAATGGAATTCAATACATTGCACGAATCCCAATGTGTAAATAGATTTCTTGTCATCGAGCACAAGGGAAACCACCTAGTCAGCGACCAATGATGAAATGTTGACTTTTGGGTTCAAGGTTACCTACCTATGAGAAAAGTAGGACCAAGGTGCATAATAGGACTACAACTTCATGTTATTTTGAGACACACTGAGGGTATGGCCGACATGAAAAGTCAAGAGTTCTAAGGAATGGACGACACAGGTTGATAGACATCCTTTGAACAAGAGCATGATCCATATGGAAGACTCTAGCAGCATAGACTCAATGATGAAACTTTGTGATGCAGGAGGCATCACTCAAAAATATCCATAGGGACTGGAAGAGTAACTAGTCGGGGGAGCAAACAGCTTGGGTTAATTAGACAACCCCAGATCGGATTCACTCTTCCATTTGACGAGCGATCAATTTCGCCTGTCAACACTTCCTAAGGTCATTATAAACCCAAAATTTTGATGACAAGATGACTCAAATTTTTTTTGCTCTGTTCAAAGGTGACACCACTGCTTCCAATATAAGATAATATTATTTTCATGCCCATCTTTTTTTGTTTTTTCATATTCAAATAAATGCTATGATACAGAGGAGGAAACGAGTGTTTCAAGTAGGAAAACTAGTTCCAGCAATGGAACATACCCATGCTCAACGCAAGGAGGTGCATGTGGGAGATGGACACTCGGAGGAATGTTTCCTCTTGGGTATAGGGTGTCAAGTTGAAAAGTATATAAACAAGTCTCTGCTTGGCTAATGAGGCAAACTGCTGAGGTGAAAGGCTTATAATGCAAAAGTGAGAACCAACAATAGGCTCAATACTGCAAGCAAGAGAATGAGATGCAATTACAACTTAATGCCAAGAAATTTCCTTTTTCATAATCTTACTCTACTTGGTTTGAAAAAGGGGTAAAATTGCACCAAATAGATGTCCTTTCAAATCCAATTTAAGAGTGTGAAAGAGACAAGTTCACTCGGTAATCTTTTCTCTTTTTGACAGAGTCGAAAAATATATTAAATCAAACTTGCAACCTTTCAAATCTAGTTAACGAGTGTGAAAGAGACAAGTTCACTCGACAATATTTTCTCTTTTTAAAAGAGTCGAAAAAGATCTTAACCAAGACTCGGAGGATTATATTCTAAGAAACATATAATGGGGGAGGCCAAGGCTCCCATCAAGGACTTCTATCAAAAGTCAACAACTCAAAGATAGCTGACACCATCTTGAGAAAACCCAAAGCTTTCCAAGTTGAGGAAAAAATATCTGCAGAGGTTACCTTCTCTACAACATATCAAAGAATGTCCCTTATCCATAAGGGTGTAGAAGAAGGAAGTCGAGGCTCTACAAGGTCATTCCAATCAAATGAAACCACCCTAGGACTTGTAGGGAGCATATTCAAAGAGAGTGGAATGATCCCTTGTGCAGAAGGTACAAAACTAGAAATCTTAAGGACATGGTCAAAAGACTCATCACCCCCCCAAAGAAGAGTAGTATTGACCGAAGATTGCATCAGCAGTGTCACTTCCTTAGATTTTTCACTCTCCAAGAGAAGAGTAGGATCAACTGGAGATTGCATCGACACACCCACTTCTTCAACCATTGGTTGAATATGATACGAGACAACTAGGTCAAGAGATGCATCACCCCCCAAAATAGGAGTGGTGTCAATCGAATATTGCATCGACACGACCACTGGTTGAATAGGATGCGAGACAACAAGGTTAAGAAACACATCATCCCCAAAAATAAGAGTGGTGTCAGCTGAAGATTGCATCGGCATGACCATTGTATCAACCAAATAAGTTTGGTAAACTAATATGACTCATACCCTGAAGGGCCCCCAGGAAAGGACCACAATTCTTGTACCACAATATTAGCAGGGCATAAATGAGTACGATGATCTCCTTTTCAAATCCTACAAAGTATATTGGGCTTAAGTGTTATACGTTGAGTCTTCTAAATAATATGAATTCCCCCAACATGAATTGCAGTGGCTGGTGGCATGCTCCCAACATGACTTGCAGTGGCTAGTACCAAATATCCAACATGACTAGCATAGATTGGTGATGGAAGTGCAGTGTGACTAGTAGTGACTAGACTAGTTCCCCGAGCATGACTTGCAGCAGTTGGTTGCTGGTATTCAACATGACTTGCAGGGGTTGTTTATCAATATCCAACATGACTAGAATAGGTTGGTGATATAATTCCAGTATAACACGCAGTGAATGGGCTTGTGGAAACGGTTGGTTGCAGCATTTTAGACTAAGGTTCCAGGAAAGACTGGTTTTGATAAATTGCAGGCTAAGAAGGGTTATCGTATACACCATGGCCCTATCCAAAAGGATAGTATCCTCCTCCATAATGATTCATAAAGGGGTGTAATGGAATCGACACCGAGGAAGTCACTTGCGAAGAGAAAGTGACATGACAAGGGTTACTCATGTGAGGATATATATTTCCCCCAGATGAAGGAACTGCGTGAAGGGGGTTGCCCATACTATAAAAATAAATCCCCCCGGATGAAACACCAGAGGAAATATGGAGGTTCTCCATCGGAAAAATGTTTGTAGCAATCGGCATAATAGAAGAAGGACAGATGGACAGAGTGTAATAAGTAGAATGACCACCCATTTGAGCACTTGCTCCTAGAAAAGTGGATCCGTAGGAAGGAAGATTCCAACCTCCTACAGTAAGATTTGTTTGAGGGATATGACTCCCACCAAAATAAAAGGTAGAATAAGGAGGCATCATGCCCCTAGACCGAAAACTAGGATTCACATAAGGAGACGAGACAAAGGATGGCAAGTGCGAATACATGTCTGGGATACAATGAGAAAAATGATTAGAGGCCCAAGGTATTGGTTGAGTATCATGATTCTATGTACCACTCAAAAATACGAAAGGATTAGTCCCCATGGAATGAGAAAATACCATGGGTTGGGTAATGCTAACTGAGGGAGTCACGGAGGCTCCACTAACCATAGCAATGAAAACTCATGACAAAATACAAAATCCTAAGGCCAACTAATAATCAAAGAGCACACCAAAATAAAAAAAACAAAAGGCCAATATGCACACAAACATGATAAAGTGGTTGAAAGGGGCCTCCCTCCCTAAAGTAGGTATGCCTCGCCTAAGAGGGGCCTAAGACTCCCTACAAAAGATCAAAGGTATCAAAATCAATTATAAGGGCCCTCATGGGCTTAACAACCAATCAGTCAGATCCCCTAGAGAGGTAATCCTCCATAAAGGTTGTGCGTTGTCCAACCCTTATCTGACCCTGGGCACCTGCAGAATAACCCCTACAAGTAACCTGTGTGGTACCTATGTCAAGAAACTAAGCAACCATGATATAACCTATGTGCAGAAGAACAGTCGTAAGTCAGGTCCACCGTATGGAAGGGTAACAAATACTGAAACCTCTAAAGCACTGCCTCTCATGAAGGTAAATGTACTATCAAAATCTCCATATACAAATAGATCGCCAGAAATATATCTGACGCTAAGAAGGTATTGGGGGGATATCCCTTCAACCAACCTCACACGACCTCATGTTTAACTCCAGTGTAATAGGAGCCTCCTGATGTCACTAATTATACAATGGATTTCTCCACTACCTTAGTCAAACACATATGATGATTTAATAGCCTTAGAGAAGTTTACTCACAAAATCCTATTCAAAGGCTCTAAATCCTAAGCTAGTTTGTGCACCTTAGAAAAATAAAATAGTTTCTAATCAATTTTAAATTATTAGTGTTAATTTTAGTGGCCTTGCTTACTAAAAAAGGTGCAGTCGTGAAACTAATGATGTTATGACTCAGCAAGTAAAATAAATGAATATGAATACAATGCAAAGTCCTAACTTCAATTCTTGATAAATGATATGTTTTTCAAAACGTAATTCTCAATTTAGTTCTGCAATTCCAAATAAGATGCAATCTTTCTTTACATGTACTAAGATCAATGATAAGGACTCAAAATATCAAATGCCAACAATGTAAAATGCCTATTTTTTTTTATTTTTTTTCAATATAAAAGAATGAAAATGCATGGACTGAACAATAGCTTGATATAAAAAGTCTATTGTATGTAAACAGAGACAAACCAAGTAGGATATCATACATCAAGCACCCAAACCAAGATGCAAGGACAATCAAATGAAAAGGATGATGAGAAATACACCACCCAAATAATTCAACCAAATAAAGGTTTCCTATCATTCCACAGACACTTAACAGTCATAAACGAGACACAAGAAAACTTAGAACTGATCAAAACCTATCCAACAACCAAGCAACAAAGGGTGATGTACGCGACTGTTCAGGAGAAAAGCGTGTATATACGCCTCTTGTAGGAGGATAGAATGTGTATGTATGCGAATATCAGGTAAAACCCATGTATATGTGTTAAAACACAACCAGGCTAAGGAGAAGGATAAGAAACTCAGGCTCAAAATGAATAAAGGTTGCCAAGTAGTCAGACGAAAATAAAATCAATACAAACGAGATCAATACAAGGAGAAAAGCACTCCAAACTTGAAAAGAAGATTCTATCCCCAGTATGGTCTCCAATTCTATTATGAGGAAAATATCTCTATGGATAGGGGCAAACCACAACAAACAGAAATGACTGCAAAAATCAACTCTAATCTCAAGTATGCTATATAAACAAATATTCTAGCAAGATAATATACAAGGCCTACCTCATCCATATGTTCGATGAAGTCCACCATTGAGAACTTGACTCAAAGAAATACACCTGCAACTTGTCCTCAAAAACCAAGAAATGCAAGAACATGGTGATAATATATAATGTTTGCACATTCAATAGAATAATCCATCAACATTTATAACAAATACGCCCATGGAATAACAATTCAAATATTATTTGCAAGACATTAATTGGATGAGAAAAGAGTATTTCTATTAAAATGTAATCAACAGAAGTGAATGAATTACAAAATTTCGTGCCAGCACAGTTCGAAACCGAGAAACAAAGTCCCTTCTAGCTGGGCCTCCACCACTTCAATCCTCCACCAGTGGCAAGCTCATATAAGAGAAACAATGAGGTTCTCAATCAAGTAGGAAAGATCTTGGGGGATGAACAATGAGTTCAGACTTAAAATACAAAGGGATGAAGACTCAATATGAAGTGAATAATTTCTCCAGAGTAACTTTGCTCTCAAAGTTGAATTCTTCTTCTCTTTTCCATAGCTCAAATTTGGCCCATTTATAGCCTTCAAGTGGAACTGAAGGGCTGATTTGGAACTTTTCTAGTATATGGAAGTTCAAGGATCATGGATCTTGTGACGTGACATGGAAACCCAACACCATTTTTTAATTTTGAGCAGAAAACCCGATGTTTGTGGGTTGTAGTGGTTCAACCTGTGTATATGCATGTTGTATAATAGGTAGGGCACGTAAATGTGGAAAAATAATGATTTTATTTCTGGGATTTTCAAAAAGGGACTTTAAGTCTGCATAGGGAAATGGAACAAGGCCTTCTGAGAAAATTTGCATAGGGTGAGGCAAATATTTCTATAACAGTGTCTTCCCAAGTCGAGCCCAATGAACTATGAGTGTGTGCATCAATAAAGTAATCCCTCAATTTGGAGACAGATAAAGTAATCCCTCCTAGTTATCTATTATAAACAAAGAAAAACATTATTCACTCAATTGTGACAAATATTAGTCTTGAGCAACATGAGGTCTTAATATTAGAGAGACCAACACTGTGAACAAGGCTATGGGACCAAAGATTATATAGAATCCAATTTTTGGAGGTAATGCAAAGTCGAAGGAAGTACTACATATAAATTACTTCCAACCAGGGGAAATGGAGGGAATCCTAGAGAACACTAGTTAGAACTTCCATGGATCCTCAATTTGGAGATGGATAAAGTAATCCTTTTTCAATCTCTCCCATTCTTCTTATTTCCTCTTTCTCTCTTCTTCCACTTTCATTTTATTCTCTTACTATTATTTAAGATTACTTCTTCATCTTATTTCCTTCTTGTTTCCTCCTTTACTTGTTGAGGCCTCAATGCTTCAAACACCTTCTCCATCCTTTCCATTTCTACTGTTGCTAATTTAGATGTATCTTCCTTTTCCATCTTTTTTTCTCTTGAAAAAAATTATTTCTAGTTATTTTTAGGATATTTAGACACTTAGGAGTTAGTTAATATCTACTTGGTCTATTGTGTCGTTAGGTAAAAGCATGTTTTCTAGTGTGTTTCTTTAGTATGCATTAGTATGCATTTGTAGTTAGGAAAACTGACGGTCATGATATGTTCTTGACATAGAGTGATCTGACGGTTCATACTCTCCTCGATCTTAATGACCATTGATACATGGATTAACACCCGATTGGTCTATGATATCTATTTAAAGAGAATGGAGGGTCATTTTTCGATGATTGGTTGTGAGAAACTCTCTTGTAAAATATCTCTGTAATCTTTTTCTTTGCATTAATAAACTGCTCCAAGTGGTCGCATTGGCTAGGGCCATGGATGTTTCCCCATAGGGGTTTTACCACATGAAAACATCAGTGTGTTGATATTTGATCTATTTATTTGAGTGGTTACTAAAGGTGTTAGTCCTCTGTTGGAATACCTATGTTGTCGAACATGGTATCAGACCCTGTTTGAAGACCCGCTCCTGTTGTAGATCGAGATCGTGAAGCCGAGTTGCCTCATATCCATTTTCTGTCATTTCAATACATTTTGGGGATGAGAGGACTATTCCATTGTGTTCTTAGCACTCTTTTCATTCAGGAACACTTTTCGTTTCACTCAAAAAGATTTTCGTTTGCCCAAGATACGACCATTACGGTCAGATCCAGAGGTATAAAGTTTGAATACACATTTTTTAAATTTTTTGCAAAGAAGTATTTTGGTTTTAATTCGGTTTTGTATTTTTTATTTCTGGGTTTATACTCTTTTATATCTACGTATGTTATTTTCCTTGAGCCCTGTGTGATCTTGGAAAATCAGAAACATATAGGAAAAGGTGCATCTTCTGAGTAAGCTAACTGAGATCTAACACTTGTTGTCATCGAGAAGCGATTTTTTTTTTCTTGTCAACAACAACAACCCCAATCCTCTTCTAAACATTACAATATGTTTTTCTAGACAATTTGATTAAAATTTTCCTTATTAAGTAAGAGGTCTTGAGTTCAAGTCTCTCTTTTGTTACTTTTTTTTAAAAAGTTCATGCTAAAATTGTAAATTGTATTTCACTTCAAGTATAAAAGTGAATCACTATAAGTAGCTTTAATATTTTATTTTAGAGTTATTTATTTTGCATGCACCTTTTATTTGTAAAATTTAGCCCCACGTCTCTTTATAAAAGTGGGGCACTTCATAAAGCAACTTACACTACCACGTGGTCCTTTGGTTACCATTTATGCCTTTTTTAAAATGGGCATAACTCTCACATCTGAAGTTCATTTTCAGTGTAGTTTTTTTTAAAACCACATAAATTTTCGAGCTATTTCCATTCAGATAATCATTTTCAGTTTTTAAATCAATATTATCTATATATTTAATATGGCTTCTACAATGTCCCCGAGGTGTAGGACAGTCGGTGACAGAGTGTGTTGTTAAGCCACTCCGTGTTGTTAAAATCACCGGTTCGAAACCTGCGGGGACAAAATATCCAACCATGTTAAAGGTTGGTGTGGCTCAGGCTGAGTGTGATCCCTAGTTTATTTTGATGGCTTAGATGTCCCTGAGTCATGGTTTCTCAAGCCACAAGTTAATCTCGCAGCCATCAAGTCCGGCCAAATTAGCAAAAAAAATAAAAAAATATGGCTTCTACAAGTAATATCTTACTTACCAACACTAATTAATTCCAATGGAAATTGTTGATACTGAGAGGGGGGTGAATCAGTATCAAGTACAATTTTAAAACCTTTTTCAACTTATAATTAAACCATTCAATTATATCCAATGAGAAATGAACAATAGTATAAGA
>JZKD02S2298326.1:125436-137479 GCA_000966675.3 Picea glauca
TGAAAATGAGAAACCAACCAAGATATTATTTGATGAAGTATTGAACACATTATTCAAAATAGTCAAACTTGCTAATGAGCAAAAGAAATAACACATAATCATAATTTAAATGAAATTAAACAGTTGAGAAAAATTAGCGTCTTTGTTTAAATTGAGATTTCTATGCTCGTTGCTAAATTTTGACATATAGTCTTGTAATGAATGTCTCATACTATAGTGAATGTCTTAAGTTTGTCTCAAAGCAAGCCAAGGTATGGAACTATTTGAAAAGGTTGATTCTATAGCTCATTATAATTATCAAGATTCTAATGGGGGCCCTTTAAATTTTGTAAAAATTTAGGGGGAGTTGTTGGGGCCCAACAATGTGCTAAGACTTGATCCCCGATTTCAAAATTGACTTCTCTTCTTCTATGGTCTATCTTCCTCTTGTACTTATGGTTGTTATCTTGTAGTTGTCTCTTGACTTGATCATGCAACTTCTACATCTCTACAACAAAGTCTTATGCTCCTGCACTTCAGAACTCATATTATCCCAAATCTCTAAACTCTGAAATCCCTCTTGGATGCATTCCATACACTAACTAGAATGGGATTTTACCAGTACATATGTTCGGTGAGTCATTATATGCAAACTCTACTTGGGGAAGAATTTGATCCCATTGACTATGATGTTTAGTGACCAAACTCCTCAACAAATTCCCTACACTTTGGTTCACCACCTCATTCTTTCCATTTGAAAGACAAATTTGTCCCTAGCTTCTTCCACAAATTTCTCCAAAATTGTCCCACGAATTTTGTATCTCTATATGAGACTATACTTCTGGGAAACCCATGTAATCTCACGATATCCTTGAAAAAAAAACTTGCTATATGAGTAGCATCATTGATTTTTTGAAATGGTATGAAATGTGCCATCTTCAAAAATCTATCAACCACTACAAATATAGAATCACTCCCTCTTTGTGTTCCTGTAAATCCCAGAACAAAATCCATTCTTATAACATCCCACGACCTGTCTGGAATAGGAAATGGTTGATACAATCTAGTGTTATGTTGTTGTCCTTTGGCATACTGGTAGATTATACATCTATTCACAAATTTATTCACATAAGATCTCATACCTAGCCAATGGTATGAAGAACTTAGCTATGCATATGTCTTATCATGGCTGAAATGTCCATCCAATCCTCCACTATGCTTTTCCTTCAACAAATTATCTCTCATCGAGCATTTCAGGATACATAATTGGCTCCCCTTCAATAATAGTCCATCTTGGATTAGATATTCCATCCACTAATTTTTTTCCCTTAGCAAAGGGTTCTCACATGCTTCATAAGCTTCTTTGAAATCTGTGTCTTCTTGATACATCTCCTTGAGGTGTTCAAATCCCAAGGTCTCCACTTGAAATTACTGGAAGATCAAACATCTCCTGCTCAAATAATTTTCAACTTTATTAGCACTACCATTAATGTGATTAATGATAAAAGTAAAATTATGCATGAATTCTACCCATTTGGCATGTCTTTGGTTCAAATCCTCCTGTCTATTTATAAACTATAAATCTTGATTATCATTATATAAGACGAACTCCTTCAGGATAAGATATTGTCTCCATTTTTTCAAGGATTGAATTACAACATAAAATTCATTATCATATGTATAATACTTCTTCTTGACATCAATCAGTTTCTCACTAAAATATGCAACATGCTTATTATGTTAACTTAAAAATGCACCAATGGATACTCCACTAGCATCACATTTAACTTGAAAAGTCTTCATAAAATCTGGCAGAGCTAAAATAGGTTGTTCTATTATCTTTTCTTTTAACACTCTAAATCCTTTCTCATCCTCTTTAGCCTAATTAAAAGATTTATGTTTTTTCTTTATGTTGTCCAATATGGGTGCACAAATATTGCTGAAATTTCTGATGAATTTGCTGAGAAACTCGCCAACCCATGAAAACTTCTTACCTCATACACACTTCTTGGAGAAGGCCATTCTCTGATTTCCCTCACCTTCTCTGGATCCATTTTCAATTCATTTTAAGAGATTACAAACCCCAGATATATAAGTTTGTTTTTCATGAAAGAACATGTTTTTAGATTCACCAACAACTTCTCCTGCTGCAACCTCCTCAACACCATATTCAAGTGTTTGATATGCTCCTCTTTAGTCTTACTGAAAACTAGAATAGCATCTAAATACACAATTACAAACTTACCAATAAAATATTTGAGTACTTCATTCATCAACCTCATAAATGTACTCGGGGAATTGGTTAAGCCAAATGGCATAACTAGCCACTCATAAAATCCTTCATTCATTTTGAATGTTGTCTTCCATTCATATCCTTCTCACATCCTTATCTGATGATATCCACTCTCAAAGTCTATCTTGGAAGCATAATTTTCTCCACTCAAGAAATAAATTAAATCATCCATTTTGGGTAAAGGAAATCTATACCTGATGGTTATCTTATTTATGGCTCTTCAATCTATGCACATTCTCTATCCTCCATATTTCTTTGGACTCAACACAGTTGGTATTTCGCATGGGCTCAAACTTTTCCTGATCAAACCCTTATCCAATAATTCCTGGACTTGATTCTTGACCTCTTCATTCTCTTGAGGTGTCAAACTATATGCTTCTTTGTTTGGAAAACTTGCCCCTGGAATAAGGTCAATATGGTGAATGATACTCTTGATGGGAAGTAAAGAGTGAGGTAACTCATTCACCACAATATCAACAAACTCATCCAATAATTCCTGAACTTCCATATGCAAATCATTAATAGAAGTGTTTGTGAGAATGACTCTTGGCTTACCTACAACAACAAATTGCATTTCCTATTATTTCTTGACTTCTTTCAAGAGTTCCTTCCTACTCATGAGAAGTGTGCTAGGAATAGCTTATTCCTTAACTCCTTTGTCTTCTATTGGAAACAACATATTCTTACACCCATTCTTCTTAAGGGTATAGGTATTCTTCCTCCCATCATAAAAGACATTCATTTCATATTTCCACAATATTCCCAAAAAAACATGACAAACATCCATGGGTATAACATCACATAAGACTTCATCTCTATAGCCACCTATTTTAAATTCAAATTTACATTGTCGACTTACCATGACTTAATGTCCCTTCTACAACCATGACACCTTGTACGAGTTCGGACATGAAGTTGTCTCTCACTTCAATGTTTCCACCATCTATGTGGATACCAAGTTATCATTACTCCTACTGTCTATGATTGCTTTGCATATCTTATCTCTGGTCTTGAAAGAAGTTCTGAACAAACTATTTCTCTGGACTAGTTCTCCTACCTCTTTCTCTATATTTATGAGAACTTTCCTCATCATGAGTGACCTTCCTTCCTCCACTTCTTCTGCCTTCATCTCTGCCTCCACATTATTCTACTGTGCTTCATAAATGTGATATTCTCTACCTCCTCCAGGCTTCTTCTCAAAACATTCCCAAGACATGTGCCTTGTCTTTCCACTGGAATAACACTTTACTTCTCCTCCTATGCCTCTTCCTTTTCCTATGGGAAAATAATTTCTTCCACCACAGTTTCCTCCTCTAGAACTTCCTCCTTTCTCGGTCTGACTGTGACACTTTCCATCTTCAGCTCTAGGCTTATGGAACTTCTCTCTGAAAACTCCTCTTCCTCTACTAGGACACTTTCCTCTGTTTCATTGACTCTGCTCTCTGGCCAAATTTTCTTCTTCTTTCAGGGATACCTAATAAGAATCTTCCACAGTTCTCATCATCACCATGCTGATCTCATCTTGGAGTTCATATCTCGAGCCATTTATATACCTCGAAACTATTTCCTCATCATTCTCCCTATTTCCTACTCTTATGTTCATCCTGTAAAAATCTTCGGTGTACTCCTTCACTGACAAACCTTTTTGTCTCATATTTTTTAATTTCCTCAACAGATTGATCTGATAATATTTGGGTATGAATTTATCTTTCAATTTAGCAACCATTCTATCCCAATTTTTAATCTTTGACTTACCCTTGCATCTTCTGTCAGCTTGCAATTCATCCCACCATAGGGATGCATGTCCCTTCAATCTGGTCACATCATGTTTCACCTTCTTTCCATCATCAATATCCTCATAGTCAAAGTACTTATCCAGATAACTTATCCAGTCAAGTAGTTCTTCAAAATCCAAATTACCTTCATACATTAGGACTTCCATTTTTTCTCTGGTTCCCATCTTGACAACAACTCTCAACAATCGCTCTTTTGTTGCTTGTTCTCCTGCAACTTCTTCTTCTTCAAAATCTTCACTCTCATCTTTGTTGATGTCACCAGCTTCAGGTGCTCTTCTCTATGTTGTCTCCATGGCATATAACCTTGCACAGAGTTGTCTCATCTCCTCTTCCATGGCTAAATTGGCTACAGGTCTATCTCTACGTCTTCTTGGTGGCCTGGTTCCAAATTTTATTTTTCCTTACAGATCTTCATTCAAGCTTTGATGCCACTTGATGCAAACTCCCACCACTCCCAGGGGCCTACGTGACCTCTCAGTACAAGGATTTTTTTATATCAAGGAGTTGGATTAACTCTTGGGACCCTGTTGAGCCCTCAAAACACTCCTTCACAGGTCCTTTACCTTTTACACACGCAAAAAACCAAGTATGTGAGGGTCCGACTACATCAGCAGAGTCCTCCATGTGACTCTGGGCCAAAACCTTGGGCCAATATTCCATTTTCCAAATAATTTGGGACTTTGGAGCTCTGGGCTTTGGGAGTTCCATGATCAACACAAAACAAATATTCCTAAGGCCAAACCCATGAACAACTTAACTATGGTGAGGATCAATGGTTACCAATATCTGTTGTGATCTATGGTTGGAAAGAATTTTGGGAATTCAGGCTTCAGAGATTTTACCCACTCCAACATGCTATATCTGTAGAGTGTCAAACTTTGAACCAATAGATCGGATGGTTCACACTTCTCCACCAACCAACGGCTACGATCTTCTACGGGACTTCGGACTTCAGGAGTTTCGAGCAACTAACACACAAAATCCTCCGGAGTGCCAAAATCCTAAGTGAACAAGTGGCACAATCCACAATTCATGCGTCCTAGTGGATGGACGACTCATATCTTTTTTGGGCTTCGGGACTTCAGGAGTTCTCAACCCTTTACAACCTTCGAACATCGAACTAGTGGAGATTAAATATTCCTTCCACATGTCCCTCTTCAATCGATGGTCAATATTAACTGCATACTTTAGGCCTTTGAATGTTCTTGACCCCAAAAAATGTGTGCCTCGATTTCTTTAGAGCGCCATGTCTCTTAACTACAAGATATTGCACTACATGTCCTCCATCTATCAATAGCTAGCATTCACTCTAGCTCCCGGGACTTCGGGAAAATTGTTTGCTTTTCTCCTAAGCTAGAAAATATTTGAACTCACGAAGTTCGAAGGACTTCAAGGCTTTAAACCCCACACCACCTCTCCAGATCTGAAGGTTGCAAGAGGCCCTATGTTACACATGATTTTGGTCACTCTGGTGGTGTCTCTACCAGTGATGTATTCAGGCTCCCACAAGGACTTTTTGCCTGAGAAAAGTGACTGTTGTCTCCTTCCAAAAGCATATTTTTAATATGAGTTCACAGGATGCCTATATTACAGGGTGCGAAAATCCTTCATTCTCGCAGGCAAACCAAAATTAGGGTGCGAACTATTCGCAGTCTGATCTATAGGTAGGATGCGAACCTATTTCAAATCTTGGAAAAGAGAAGAAGTCACGAAGGTTCTAGAAGGGAATCTTCTAGAAAATGAGTTGGCATTCGCATGGTTGGCATCCTACTGACTTCTCAGATTTAGTGGGATCATCCTCATCCATGTAACCATCTCTCCTTCTCCTATATATTGAAAGGTTTCTCATGGAAAAGGTTAAGCAAGATTGAATGAAGAATTGATGAAAGAATTGTGTGAAGGAATCTTCTTGGATAGAAGCTTGAAGACTCTGTTTGGTCTATCAAGTTGTATTGGATCTTCTTATGAAAGTGCAAAGAAAGTGTGTGTGTTGGAACCAAGGGTCACTGAAAGGAAGCTTACGACATCAACGTGATCCGATTGTATATTCTACTTTCATTTAATATAATAAAACAACATGTCCCTTTCACATAAAATCACTCTTATTTTATTGCATAACTCCTTGATCATATGCATAGGTTGACATTGAATATACTTTGTTATCTTCACTTTGGTTGGTTTGGGTTGTCTTGGACCTAATTTCACAAGAGCACTGGAGAGAAGCAGGAACAATAGACACCTAAGGAAGCGATATAAAGGTATGTCTTTCATTCCTTCTTAGTAGTAGATTCAATGATTGCAACTTAGGGAAAGAGTCATGTCCTGACCTATTTTGTTCTTGATCAAAATCTGGACCAGGGGGCAAAATTTTGCTCAATTTTCAAAGTGCTCGGAATGCGACGAAAATGGTGCCATTGCGTTCGTCTCATCTTCCTGATTTCGGCGATATATTTACTTTCTCAAACGGAGTCCGTATGGAGAAGATATCGCGATCTGTTCGCCGAGCCAAACAGGTAAAAATTTGATGCTAACTGTACCTATCCGTACAGTCCGTACAGGACACGTGTCAAGTCTGTACAGTCCATACAGGACATGTGGTAGGACCGTACAGCATATGTGGCAGGTCCTTACAAGACACGTGGCAGCTCCAGGGAGTGACACATGGCATGCATTTTTGGACTTTTTGGGCGTACGATTGACCAATTCAGAGATGACATGTGTCACCACTAGAAGGGTGACACGTGGCATGGGATGACGTCAGCATCCTACGTGTCGGATGACGTGGCAGGCTGACACAGCATGTGACTAGACCGTACAATGATGACGTGGTGTGTTTTCATTGGTTGATGTTGGCGAATAGAGTGATGACACGTGTTCGGATGATGGCGAATAATATGAGGACACGTGGCCCAATCCATGGGTGCCACGTGTCCCCCTCATTTTTGGTTATTTGGTTGTATAAAAGTATATTGGGAGTCCGTGGGGTTCGACCCCCGGACCTCCCACACAGCTAGCGCCTTCGTACGACCACCCGGCCAATAGGCCACTAATTGTTGCTTGTAAAGAATGTGGGTTTAAACATATTTAAGTTTAACCTTTTGTATATCGGGCGGGGGGTTGGGCCAAGGCTAAGCCCCGGCCCATGGTCGTGTGTTTTCATATATAACTGTGGTCGTGTATTGTAAATGCGCGCAGGGTTTAAATTACACCGTGGTCCCATTTCATTGCAATCTAACCATATATTATATGTGTTATGTTTTATATTACACATATGACTATGTGTTAATAATGCGCGCGGTTTCAAATGGTTGGCACGGTTTTAAAAACCATTAGCCTTTTTGCCAAAACCCGAGGTTTTATGCCACCATATGCCCGAGTGCTTGACGGTATGGGGGCTGGAGGCACCCTAACCATCCTACAGTTTGCATGGTTATTCGGAACCACTTGGTGCCAGGTTTTAACGCACGTTTTGGAGCATGTTCTGGGTTCATGCACACAGAGGTGCGTTTTGGTGAACCAGTTTCAGAAAGCTTCAAGGAGAAAAATGGAGGAGGCCTAACTTCTTCATCTTTTGGCCGATTGAGGTGCCGTAAAAGCCCAGCTAGGGGTTTTGGGACATGCTAGATCCATTGGTGCTGTTTTCAAGGCCATTTGAAGACTTCTTCAGCAATATTTTCACCATTGAAGTTTCAGCAAGCTTCAGGAAGTTTGAAGCCCTCTTTGATGGAGGACATGGTTTGGTGAGATTATGTTTGTTTTCTGTGATTGAATAATCATTTTTGGCTAATTGATATTCTCTGAACACATTGAGACAGGTTTCAGAGGCTGTTGAGGACTTTTACAAGTGTTTTTGCCAAAGATAAGCTCAGGGAAGCTTATGGCCACATGTAGAAGAGGTCATGCCCGGATGAGCCATGATCCGTTTGCAGAGTTCTATTAGTCATTTTTGGGGTTTTTATGTGTTCTGATGTCAATGGTGCAGTCTGTTTTTCCATTGGATTTGAGAAGCAGCTTGTAAAATAACTTTTGACAAATTAATCCTAGAGAGCCAAGTCCATTATGGAGGCTCAAGGAGATGTAGCCCGGAGGGGGGGTGAACTCCTTTATCATGTTTTTCTTGTTGTGAGTTTGATGTTTTATTTGCTACAAGTTGTGTTGCTGTGTATTTATTTCAAGTACATATTTAACCATCTAAAATAACATTTGATCACACATAAGTATTTACAAGAAGATACATGAACTTAACACATAAGTTAATCTTGCATATTTTTAACCCATGAAGCAAGGTCCTGTAAAGTTTATTTTAATGAAGTAGGGGTGCTTGCATAGCATAACAAGTCAGCCTTCTATTTTCAGACCAAGTGGTATCAGAGCATAAGTTTGTTTCGCTCATGTGTTTGCCATTGATAGCTTGAAAATTTTAGCTATTGGTATTGTGCAAGTTTTGTGTTGAAGTTTGATATCTTGCAAGGATGGCAGAAGCTTCAAGCAGTAATAGTTCTCATACATTTTCATTATCTCAATTCTTTAACAAATAAGAGATTCTAACTTTGAGAGATTTGATGAAAGAGATGTGTGAAGACGGGAATAAGAACATTGCCCTTGAAGAGAAGTTGATGGCCATGAAGCAGGAGAAAGACCATCTTTTGCAAAAGTTGCATGAGATGGAGATTCAACTTCATGAGGCAAAGGAAACCCTTACCAAGTACATGCATGAACATAAGGTATGAAATGTTGGTTTATCTTCTAATTCCTCTAAAGATGAATGTTTTGGTGGTTTTGAGAGTCACACAAGAGGAATAGGGTCCAAGTTGTTGTTTAAAATGGACTATGAAGGTAAATGTTTGGGTAAGCATGCACAAGGCATTGTTGAGCCTATTATTGTTGAAGAAAGACCTAATTTTTGTGGTCTTGGATATGAACGAATGAATGGGGAAAATTCCAAAGTCGAGGAGACAAAGGAAAAAGTTCCGAGTATAAGTTTTGTTGCAAGTTCACCTCCTTAGGAAGGCTTTAAAGGTGAAATTTTAGCATGCAAGGCTTGTGTTCGGGATGAATGCAAATATGAGAGTTGTGACAGTGATGAGGACAAGAACATTGTTGATGGTCTTCAAAGGAGAGCCTGTAACTCTTCAGATTCACCTCCTCAAAGAGGCGATAAAGGTGAATGCTCCAGGTATAATTCCGCTTATCATTCAGTTGCATTTGATTATGTTAAACATAATAAATTTGGAAGAAAGAATCCTTGTACATATTGTGGTTTCTATAACCATCATGTTTCGAAGTGTTGGAAAAGATTGGCCAATTTCAGGAAACTTGATAAGCAAAGGCAGCGTGAAAAGAGGATGCAAAAGGTTTGCACTCACTATCAGAAGAGGGGTCATCTCATTGACCAATGTTGGACGTTGCATCCAACTACTCATCCACAGCATCAGAAGCAGTTGGATAAGGAGATTGGCAAGAATAGAAGAGGAGATTCCATCATTGATGTGAGTCCAGATGATTCACAAGAGCACGATGTTCAGCAGAAAAAGTCACCGTTGAGTTGGCTTGGTAAGAAATGGTTGGATTTCTTGAGCAAGTGAGGCTTACGTTTGTCTGTTGTAAATGCACTTTCCAGTGTTATGTGTGCATTTATGGGAAGCATGATGAGTTGCAGCCATTTATATTTTTTTTTATTCAACTCTTAAGTACCCATATGTTTCGAGGTTGTACTTATGTTTGTACTGGAAGGAGAGTTGAAGAGTCCTATACATGCATTTGTTTTTATGTATGTGTAAGAAGCGAACCTGGTGATGGTTCATCATGAGTAATTCATGTTTGTCGACTTGTCAGTTTGGGAAGGTTGATGTTTCAATGAGTCTCGACTGGTGTTGATGATTTTCTGACGACTATGTTGTGTCGATCGTGTTGTTCGACTTGTGTTTAGTCGATGGTGTTTATTGACTTGAAAGTTGATTTTGAAAATGCCATGTGCTTTGATAAAGTACGAGATGCAACAGTTTGTTTGAAGAACGAAAGAATTTTATTGGCATCATTTTTCAATCTTGTATGATTTGTTTTCAAGATTGATGGTTTTCTTGGCTTGTGACAAGATGTCGTAGGAAGGTTTTTGCAGCCATTGGATAGCTGATTTTGTTGACGCCAAAGAGTTCGAAAGAGGGACTTGATTCTCAGTGGGAAGGTTGGCAGTCTTCCAAGCACAGAGAGAGCAGTGGGTCAGCAACAACCAGAGAGCAGTGGTTGAAGGTCATAGCCAGTTGCAGTGCACGGCATGTCAAAGTGTTCAGGTGATTGTCGAAAAGATTTTGATATGACTTGAAAGCAGACAGATAAGCTTTTGTGGGTCCAAAAGCCTTTCAGTGGGAAGGTGTGATCAAAATCTGGACCAGGGGGCAAAATTTTGCTCAATTTTCAAAGTGCTCGGAATGCGATGAAAATGGTACCATTGTGTCCATCTCGTCTTCCTGATTCCTCTGGTATATTTACTTTCTCAAACGGAGTCCGTATGGAGAAGATATCATGATCTGTTCGTCGAGCCAAACAGGTAAAAATTTGATGCTAACTGTACCTGTCCATACAGTCCATACAGGACACGTGTCAAGTCTGTATAGTTCGTACAGGACACGTGGCAGGACCGTACAGCATACATGGCAGGTCCATACAGGACACGTGGCGGCTCCAGGGAGTGACACGTGGCATGCATTTTTGGACTTTTTGGGCGTACGGTTGACCAATTCGGAGATGACACATGTCACCACTGGAAGGGTGACACGTGGCATAGGATGACGTCAGTATCCTACATGTCAGCTGACGTGGTAGGCTGACAAAGCATGTGACTGGACCGTACGGCGATGACATCGCACGTTTTCATTGGTTGATGTTGGCAAATAGCGTTATGACATGTGTCTGGATGATGGCGAATAATATGAGGACACGTGGCCCAATCCATGGGCACCACATGTCCCCCTCATTTTTGGTTATTTGGTTGTATAAAAGTATATTGGGAGTCCGCGGGGTTCGACCCCCAGACCTCCCACACAGCTAGCGCCTTCGCACGACCACCCGGCCAATAGGCCACTAATTGTTGCTTGTAAAGAATGTGGGTTTAAACATATTTAAGTTTAACCTTTTG
The DNA here is from genome assembly GCA_000966675.3 of Picea glauca. NCBI lineage: Eukaryota > Viridiplantae > Streptophyta > Pinopsida > Pinales > Pinaceae > Picea > Picea glauca. The sequence goes on from JZKD02S2298326.1 coordinate 136,640, forward strand.
TATATCGAGCGGGGGGTCGGGCCGGGGCTAAGCCCCGACCCATGGTCATGTGTTTTCATATATAACCATGGTCGTTTATTGTAAATGCGCGTGGGGTTTAAATTACACCGTGGTCCCATTTCATTGCAATCTAACCATATATTATATGTTTTATGTTTTATATTACACATATGACTATGTGTTAATAATGCGCGCGGTTTCAAATAGTTGGCACAGTTTTAAAAACCGTTAGCCTTTTTGCCAAAACCCGAGGTTTTATGCCACCATATGCCCAAGTGCTTGACGGTTGGGGGCTGGAGGTGCCCTAACCGTCCTACAGTTTGCACGGTTATTCAGAACCGCTCGGTGCCAGGTTTTAATGCACGTTTTGGAGCATGTTCTGGGTTCATGCACACAGAGGTGCGTTTTGGCGAACCAGTTTCAGAAAGCTTGAAGGAGGAAAATGGAGGAGGCCTAACTTCTTCATCTTTTGGCCGATTGAGGTGTCGTAAAAGCCCATCTAGGGGTTTTGGGACGTGATGGATCCATTGGTACTGTTTTCAAGGCCATTTGAAGACTTCTTCAACAAGATTTTCACCATTGAAGTTTCAGCAAGCTTCAGGAAGTTTGAAGCCCTCTTTGATGGAGGACATGGTTTGGTGAGCTTATGTTTGTTTTCTGTGACTGAATAATTATTTTTGGCTAATTGATATGCTCTGAACACATTGGGACAGGTTTCAGAGGATGTTGAGGACTTTTACAGGTGTTTTTTCCAAAGATAAGCTCAGGGAAGCTTATGGCCACATGTAGAAGAGGTCATGCCCGGATGAGCCATGATCCGTTTGCAGAGTTCTATTAGTC
>JZKD02S2298326.1:137940-161639 GCA_000966675.3 Picea glauca
GCCTTTGATTGGATTAAAAGTTGAGATTAATTGTCCTTTTCAATTGCTTATTACTTGGAAAATTGTTACCCATATGCATTTGAAGAGACTGGTCTTGTCAGTTTGTTATTTTTGTTTTCATTGAAAGATCGATTTGGGTGTTTTGTTATGTATTTCGTTTTCATTGGTTGCTTACTTTTTCTTAGTTCCATCCCTATTGCTTGGTTTCTAATAAAAATTAAAGACAATTTATTTTTTTTAAGCAACTTTTTATTCTAAAATTTGGCATTCAAGTATTGAAAGAAAACGAATACGGAATTTTCATTGTTCATGATTGTTTGATATTACATTTCATAGAATATCATACATCGTAGTTCACATTGTTCCAGAAAAATCCTCTTTCCCTCCTGTAAATAGGATTCGTTAAAAAAAAATTTGTATCATTCATTCCTATTTATGCATTGTTGGGTCAGAGTCTCACACAACATTGGTTTCATTCCCGTCTCCTTTTGAGTAACAACATCCTTTAATAATATTGCTCAATTTTAAAATTCAACTAGTAACTTTTTCTAGGGCTCTTTTACACCAACATTAGCTAGGCTAGAGCTTTGCAATAGGTAGTGAAACACACTCTCCAAAGCACAAAACACACATTAGTATCTTTTGATAAGGAGTGTCAAATTCCATTTACAACATTCTGTCCTAGGAATCCCTTCTCATACAAGGGTCAAACCTGAGGTCGCATTGAGATTGACAGAGTTACTCATCCTGCTTTGTTGATATCGGTGTAGAGATTGCATGTATTACATGGGTCACTTGAAGGTATACCCACAATGATGAGTGGAAGCCTATCAAGATGATTTCAAGCTAGATACCCTGCCCTTGCATGTAGATTGGACTGTTGACTGTTCCCCCAGGCATCATTGTTGTTGGTGGTAACCTTATTAGCCTATATTCATAGGGTCTTACACAAGGTGACTGTGAAGGGGTAAGTCTTCACGGTACCTAGAATCGACATTGGCCAGACTCACTTGGGCTCCTTGGAGGGTAAACCCACGATTGTGTGTGGGAGCTTGCACCAGGGTGTAAGTCTGTTAAGTAGGTCGTCAACGTAACTTTTCCACCCTAGCCCAACCCCTTCTTGTCTCATCATTTTGATGTTGGATTTCATCACCAACTAGTGACTTCAGAATTAGAAGGTATTGTTTTCTTGGTTTTGCTTCTTAGATTTTATTAGCGCATGTTGTTTGTTTACCCAAGTTGGCCATAGAATTTCTTTCATAAAATTCTAGCTTGATCACAATTGACCCTCCATGCCATTCATGTAGAATGTAAGGCCTACCCCCAGAATATCTGGAAGGTTCTCAACCCTTTCCTACCAACTCACCGGAGGGATCTCCTCAATAGAGTGAATTCCAAGACGTTGCCAGTCCACCAGTGGAAAGAACTAACTCTTTAGAATGGTTCCAAATTACCAATTCTTGAGAGGACTTTTGACTTCCTCCCAACTTTGGGAGACGTATTGTGTGAGTGAATTCTTCAGGAGATATAGTTGTTCAGTCTTCTGGATCACCAACCAGACCTTTCATAGGACCTGAGGGTCAATATCCTTTTTGAACTACTAGCATTTTTAGATGGGATCTCTTTGGCTCAGGAGCATGCATTGATATCACTGTTGCACCTGAGCTGCCCAAAACATCTGATCTAGATGTAGTACCTTTTACTACTGCCTATTATTTTCCTAGTATAGATGCTGCACCAGCTAACCACATCTTGACTATCCCTCTACAAACGTTCCATTCCACAATGGTCTTAGATACTATGAGTCCTCACACTAGGACTACAGTGGCTAGCCAAGCCCCCATTGGCCCACCACTTTCACCCAGATTCACCCCAACCCTTCCACCTAGATATCATGCGTTGAATGCTTCTATTCCCACTCCTACACAAATCACATCTGGGCTCCTGGCATTTCCACCTCTTCTGAGCAGCATATCATTCCTGGTTTTATTCCAACACTTCCTCGACCCCCTTTAAGAGGACCTCTTTCATCCTCTATCGGAGGCACCAACCCTAGTGGCACCATCCCATATTTCACACATAATTACCAGATTCTTGTTGGTGGACAATTTCACCAAGGAGGCCCAACCCAATCCCCTTTTGCAGGACAAATTCCAACTAGGACACAACCCCCGATTGGAGGGAAACCCCCACCAACCCCACCCTATGGACAAAACATACCTCCATCCTTGGCCTAGTATTGGAATTATCTTATACAACATAATCCTCACTCAACTGGGGGGAAACTGCCTCAAGCTAGCTCCGTCATACCCCCTAGTATAGGCCAACCATATCTAGGCATGTCTAATCCTATTTGGGGCTCGAACTCTCAATCCCACGCCCCTGTTCAAGGGTACAACCCTATGAATTACTTGCCTCCACACCAACCACTGAATCTACCCAGGTCTTCGCATTATATGTAAACTTCTTATGGTCCCACTGGTCTACCGATGGGACTCCCTCCCCAAAGTCACCAGACCCACATGTGAAAAGACAGTTACCCTTATTAGCCACCCTGGACCTCCCTGATATGTCAAGGATTTCAAATGATCTGATTTGTCACTCTCCTCAATGGCCCGCCATACCGGCCAAACTACCATCCGACATCCCTAAATTCGATGGTAAATCAGGAGAGGACCCGAACAATCATGTAATGACTTTTCACCTTTGGTGCTCATCCAACTCCTTGATGGATGACTCTATTCATTTACGCCTTTTTCATCGAACCCTCACAGGTTCCGTCACGAAGTGGTATATAGAATTACCACAAGGCTTCTTCACCGACTTCAACACCCTCTCTATGGCTTTCCTCACCCACTACCAGTTATCGATCTGCTACGAAATGGGAACCAAGATTTTGAGTTCTTTCAAGCAAACCAAAGCCACTCATATCTCTAATCACATTCATGAGTGGCGATGGAGACGACGTCTCATCAAACTCAAACTTCCTGATCAGTTGTTGGTAGAGTGGTTCACAAAATCATTCATGAATGACGTCACTCGTGACATTTCCATGGGTGGAGTTGTCATAGAAGAATAGGCAATCAGTTGTGCTCAATACCTCGACCTCGTTTACTCACAAATGGGTACTCTTTACGACTTCTTCCTGACGCACCTCGTCCTTCTACTTCCGCTACTTCAGCTACTCCTACTACTTCTCATGCAGCTAACGGTGTGATCGACACTTTCCATGCCCAACCTCATTCCGTCCAAACCTCTAGCAACAACCCCAAAACCATTTCTTCTAATGTTCAAAATGATTTGTCTTCTACCCCTCCCACCAGCAAGACTTCTGAGGTAAACTATGTTCAATCTACCACCGCCGGCAAAAATAAATCCAAAAAAGGAAAGGGTAAGAACAAGGAGGATAAAAATAATATGCAATCTGAGAAAACCAAAACACCATCTGTTGACAATAGGGATAAGCACAAACCTCGATACCCTTGTCTTATCTGCAGTGATGATCACTACACTAAGGATTGTCCACGATGAGTCGAGGTTACTATGTTCCTTCAAGGGGCCGTGAAACACCCCACTCCGGCTGTATTATCACAACCCTTCCCCTCTCAACAATAGGCCCAATTGGTCATTCATGACCAACCTTCCCCCTCCAATACATCCTATGTCTTAATGTGTACAGGTGATTCAAGGTAGAATGACATCACACTTACCACTCGAGCCAAAAATTATTCTTCCTCCAAAGAGAAGGTTGATGCAATACCTCCTTCATTGGTCCAACCATCTCCCACAAGTCCACCTACCAACGGTCCTCTTCATCTCAAATGACCGAACCTAGATACAATTCTTTTCCCTTCTCCAAAGGGTGTTGTTCGAAAATCGACTTTCAATCCTCATGAACGTGCTGCCTAGAACTACAGTATTGTCGAAGATCTGGCCTAAGCCCTCAAAGTCCTTCATAGTTGTCCTATACAACGAAAGGCACTGTTGAAATATATCGGTGGAATCGACCCCACGGATACAAATTTAATAATTTTTGACTTGGAAGATCACATTCCAAGGCTACCCCCTCAACTCGCATTCCAAATACAAGTTATTGTCTCCAACAAAAACATTTGTAGAATAGTTATTGATGAGGGTGCCTTGATGTGTGTCATGTCTATTGCCTACTGGAAATCCATCGGCTCTCCTCCTTTGACTGAATCCCACAACACGCTCAAAGCCTTCAATGGATCTAGTTTTAAGCCTTACAGTGTCCTCCCTTTGTTTCCTATTACGTTAGAAGGAAAAACGATCAACATTGAAGTGGAGGTCTTCGATGCTCCTCTCGATTACAACCTTCTACTTGGTCGTAGCTGGATCGATTCCATGCGTGTAGGTGTGTCCACTCTTTTTCATGTCTTGCATTTCCCACATCAAGGAAAAGTAGTTACTGTAGACCAATTGGCCTTCTTTCACTCTGATGCACGTACCGGCAACATACCTTTCATTGCAAAACCCCCTTGGATATTAGAACATCGGTGCGGGTCTTCTTAAAGATTCCTCTTTGATGGTTACTTTCCCCATCCCACCACCAGATGTTCCACACCCATTTGTCACCTCGATCAATATGATATCCACCTCTATTCACAGAACCCCTGCATCTTACGATCCATGGATGGTATCCAACCCCGACGATCATCTTCGTTATGGTGACAAAATGCCTTTGATTCCAGTCGAATCTACTTATCAAGCCATTGAATTGACAACCCCCTCTCTTGGTGATTTATCTCCAGATCCATTCCATGTTATTTTTCCTATAGATGAGATGATTATGTCTGTTATGTCCATGGAAGATACCCCTTGGGAGGATGGACATCATTGTTCCATCCTCTTTATGGAAAAACGCACCATCGAGGGTTACCAAGGACTCTCTACCCCATCGACCATTGTCATCATTTCTACCATTCCTGAGTCTACACACGATAATGTCTACAAAGGGAACTTAAGTAATATCTGACCCACCATCCCCCTCAACATATCCATAAAACCTAGAGTTGTCGAAAATGTGCATATCAGAGCTTCATGTTCCCATGACGAAGTTGTCACCTCCAAGTCTCTTTTCCATGAATTTTGTGACGTTTTTGCATGGAGCTATGAAGAAATTCCAGGGATTGACCTGGACATTGTGGTACATGAGATTAAGACATACCTGGGCACTAAACCCATCCAAAAACAACTTCGTCTGGTCCACCCACGTAAAGAAGCCGCTATCAAGATTGATGTTGAGAAACTTCTCAAAGATGTCTTTATTTACCCTGTGGCTCTAACTGACTGGGTTTCCAATCTTGTTCTGATTGACAAGAAACAAGGCATAATCCGTGTGTGCATTGATTATAGGGAAATTAACAAAGCGTGTCCTAAAGACAACTTTCCTACCCCCTTCGTTGACCAGATCATCGATGATTGTGCCGGAAGTGAAATATTCTCTCTAATGGACAGTTTCTCTGGATATAATCAAATCAATATCATTCTCACAGACCAACATAAGACCGCTTTTATTTGTCCTTGGGGCACTTTCACCTACTGGAAACTTCCATTCAGTTTAAAGAATGCCAACGCAACTTTTCAACGTCTATGTCTTACGCATTTCACGATATAAAGCACATCGTGCAGCCATATCTCGATGACTTACCCGCTCATTCCATGCATCGTGTAGATCATCCAATACACCTCTGTGCCATTTTCCTTTGATGTCAGTTTTACCACATACGCTTGAATCCCCATAAATGTGTTTTTTTCAGAGAATCTAGCTGACTTCTGGGCTTTATTGTTTCATGTCAAGGGATCAGGGTAGATCTTTTGAAGGTCAAGGCAATTCTCAATCTCCCTCCTCCTTCCTCACTTTGCCAGTTACAAAGTTTGCAAGGAGGGAAAACCTTCTCTATCGTTTCATCCTGAACTATGCTGAGATAACTCTTGGATTTACTTGACTGCTCAAGAAAGGTTTTGAGTTCATATGGGATACCACTTCCAACAAATCTTTCGAAGCTTTGAAACTATCTTTGACATGTACCCCACTACTCTTCCTACCTGATTACAGTTGGGATTATTTCCTTTACCTCGCAGCCTCAGACTATACCATCTCTATGGTTCTCATCTAGGAGGATGATGCTCATGATGAACATGTCATCTATTAATTGAGTCAGAATCTCACGACTACCAAAACCAAGTATTTACATGTTGAAAAACTGGCCTTGGCAACCGTCCAAGATGTTCAATGTTTTCAGCACTATATCCTTTATCACAAGACTACGGTAATTTCTCACTGCAACCCTATGCAACACATTCTTACACATCAATTGCTAGGGGGAAAATACTCCAAATGGATTGTAATACTCCAAGATTTTGACTTATAATTTGAATGCACTAAGTCCAAGAAATCCTTGGTGTTTGCCGAGTTGATATGCGACCTTCCCTGCTCTGAGATGGAAAATGTAGCAGCAGATTCATTACCCGATGAATCCCTATTCCTGATTAGTTCTGATGACCTTTGGTATGGATATATCATCATATATTCTAGACCCATACTTTCCGGCCCAATTTGTCTATCACTGACCACCATCAAATATGCTACGAAGCCCATCAATATATTATCCTCAGTGATACTCTTTATCATCGTGGGATTGACTCCATTTTTTGACGCTACCTCACATTTGACGAAGCCAGGAAATCCCTCAATGACTACCAATATGGATTCTATGGTGGTCACGTGTATCGATATTCTACTACCCAGAAGATCTTATGAGAAGGGTATTTTTGGCCTTCTTTATTCAACGATTGTATAATTTTTGTTCAAAAATGCCACGCTTGCCAAACCTACAACAATAAAATACGATCACACCCTGCTCCTTTACACCCTGTGGTCTCCGTTGGTCCTTTTGTGAAATGGGGTATCAATTTCATGACATGTCACCCTCACTCGGTCGGGGGGCATGGTTACATTATTGTAGCCGTAGATTATTTTACAAAATGGGCTGAGGCGATGCCAACATTTGACAATACCGGAAGGACTGCAGCATTATTTATATTCAATCACATCATTGCTCAGTTTGGTGTTCCTCAAGCTATCGTTACTAACCACGATAGCCACTTTAGAAACTTCATGATGTCCGAACTCACTGAAAAGTTGGGTCTTCACCATGAAAAATCAACACCCTAGTACCCACAAGCCAATGGCCAAGTTGAAGCGATAAACAAAATCTTCATTACCATGCTTCGACGAATGATATGGATTCACAAAATGAGTTGGCACACGATGTTGTTTTTGGAATTATGGGCTTACCGAGCATCCATTAAGTCTGCTACCAGGTTTACACCATTCCAATTAGTCTATGGTCTAGAAGCCATCTTGCCAATTGAATGTGAGATACCCTCCCTAAAACTAGCCATCAAACTTCTCCCAAACACTTCTGCCGAAGAAGAACGTCTGTTGTATCTCATGCAATTAGACGAAACCCATCGTGATGCCACCCTAGTTATAGAAGCCTAGAAGAAACGCGTCAAAACCCAAGACGACAAACATGTCAAGCCACGCGTTTTCTTTGAAGGCGATCTGGTTCTCTTTTACGAACAAGATCGGCATATGCTAGGAGCTAGAAAATTTGACACTGTGGCGAGGTCCTTATATCGTCAGACGAGTTTTAGCGAAAGGAGCTTATGAGTTAGTGGACTACGATGGTATCCCTTTGAGTGAACCCAGAAATGGGTTGTAGTTAAAGAAGTACTATGCTTAAGATCACCTGTGCATGAGTGCTTGTATTTTATTGTATCATACTTTTTGTGTGTTTTTTCGTTATTTGGTCTCTACCCTCAACCGCTTATCTTGCGTTGTGCTTGGTTTCCATATGTCAGAGTTTTTGTCACCCCACATTGGCTTCACTGATGGCGCTAGCCGTAGTACTCAGAACCTTGCTTCTACTGCATGGGAAATTTATGTCCCTACAAGCGAATTTATCATTTTACGAGGTGTGTGCCTCGGTCGTGCGACCAATAATATTTCAAAATATAGTGCTGCCATCGAATTGTTGATTGATTCTATTTCGCTTGGTATCTATCACCTGGTTATACGACTCGGTTCAAAGCTAGTAGTACTACAGTTCAATAACGTCTATGCTATCCAAAGTCCTACTTTATTATGGGTATATTTACGAATTCGCCTCTTGGAACGTTATTTTGATTATATCGAATATAAGCACATTCCTAGATGTCTAAATACATTGACTGATGCATTAGCTAACTATGTGTTAGACAGACATTTGGGACATTTAAAAACCAATCACACATCACATGTATAACAAAACACAAAATAATCCGGTAGAAGCCGTATATATGTATATAATGATCAATAGGTTTTACAAAACATTTATGTCCAAGGATCAAAATCTCAAAATACAAATCCCATAGCTTCTACAAAGTAGCGTCAAAGATGACGCTCACGATAACACACAATTGCTCAGGCTACCCTACGAAGCAGTGGACTGATAGACTCGAACACACCCACAGTATGACGTTGGTAACATCTCGGGATCTCCCAAATAGCAATATCTGGGACGTCCGCGGTCAACCCCTCCAAGTTCTGTTCCATTGCCTCATAGTCTTCGGCATCCCATTTTTCCACTAGAGTCGCTTCTCCCTGTCATTGAATGGGAGACGTTCCTAGAGGTCAATATGACCCCACATCTGTGTCATCAAAAAGATATTTTTTGATTAGTTCTTGGATAAACATAAAAAAATTTCATATGATAAAATTTACAAAAACATTTAAAAAGAAAAAAATGTGTACTTCTTACCTAAGTCACCCCACTAAGCATCCTCAGGTAGGGCAAAATCCGGATACCCTCGGAAATCCAAACCAGCATATGCGTAGTCGTCAATAATCAGCATTTGGGGCCTCAACTAGTCGAAAAATGAATCATTGTACTTGATTATGGGCCCTTCTATGTGTCGAGCCATGAGGTTGCACCACCTTAGCATCCTCAGATCCTGTGGGGCCGATAAACCCCAATCAACCTGTAGTCGCAGCAGTGGGTCCCTATCGATAAAGAATGACACCGAAAGTGATCCATACCCAAACTGCTTCAAGTCACCCTTTCTGCACTTTGTTGATTGTCACTTCATAATGCAGAGAACTGCATCTGACTAGTTGAAGAGTCGAGGCCCTATGCACTCTATGGCGTATTGGAAATAGCTCTAGAGAGCCATGTGCAGAGCTGCGCTCCTAGCCATGTGTGCAATAGTAAAAAAAATGGTCTGTAGGGTCAGATATTGGACCCCCCAAATAGAAACCTTACCATTGCTTCTCTCTACCTCAAGAACACAATACTGGCGACAATACTCACTCATCGGGAACCCACCGCCTCTGCCTCCGATCAAAGTAGTATGGTATCCACGCCGTGACAACCCCATTAGAAAATAGATATCCTCGATATATAGGGTCAGCATATGGACTCCCATGTGAAATAACTATTTGTCCACATCTTCCAACAACCTGAGTTGGGCTCTCATGCCTGAAATCATGAAAACTTTTAATAGCCCACAGTCCCGGAGGGCAGCGACTATACCCAGGTCATTCCCGGAAATGGCATCATCCTCCTCATGGTCCCTTTCTCTCCATTCCAACATTGTGATGTTCAAACACTTGCAAAATATCCATGAGAGGGAAGTCAACAACTTGTTTTAAACTCTTGCATATTTTTTATTGAGCAAAACCTTACTTCAAAATCCATTTTTCGGTCCCTGTAGGTGAGCCTTTTGCACAGTGCGAGATTCTCGCAGGTGCCCTAAAGGCCACCTGTGAGAATCCTAGATTCTCGCAGGTCCCATATGGCCCACCTGCAAGAATGCTTGGGCGCGGGTTCCGACCCTAAAATGGGCTCAAAACCCAAACAATTGCCAATGAAAACCAAAAATAAACCATGGAAAATTTAGAGGATCAAGAGATTACCTCGTTGGTTGAAATGGTTCGCCAAATGAGCACTTGTGCCTCCCACAATTGAGAAAATACATTTGGGGGGAAATGAGGTATGTTGGACAAGTTTTTGGCAAAATCACAATGAAATGGTAAAAAGCCCTTTTTACCCATATTTATTCACTTTTTACTATTTTTGTTGATTTTTATATTATTTTTATTACTTTGTCTATAAAACCTAATACCCTAATAGTCTTGTGAGTGTGGGTTTTCATAGATATCACAACTTTGAAGTCCGAACAAGGGGGTATGGGTGTTTTTTTCTCTTTTTGTCACATTTACGACTACTTTTTAGGGTTTTTAGAAGAAACCTCGAGCTCAGTCTTCGTTCATTCTCACGCCTGAAAAATATATGAGAACATAATCGAGCATACTTTTTCTCATCTTTTCGTACTTGTCATGGTAACATGAAAATGACGAATGTTAAGGAGCATCCTTTAAGCTCTTTTCACACTCCATAAAGATGAAAAGATGGCTGAGGGATCTTGTTCTTTTCACGCTCGTTAAAGTATTTGAAAAAATGTTCGACGGGTGATAGTTTATCACTTTTTCTCTCTCGTCGAACTCTTTTATGAAAAAGGAACTGGGAGAGTTCTCTTTAAGTGTTTTTCGGACTCTCAAAACATGAAAAACCCCCAAGTTTTCTATCCTTGGACTCGTTAAACAAACATCGAAAGACATGCAATGGGACCGAACCACTCCTTCCTAGGGTTCGTTAAATATACTCTGAGGGACTCATCCCAAGGATGAGCTTACATCGACAATCATATGTTATCCTCCTCAACCTTATGTAAAAATAAAGAGGTACTCGCCAGAAATGGCGAGGGAAATTTTGCGAAAGGGATGTGTTTTCATATTCATATTAATGGAAGTAAGCATCGCTCTTGAACATGACACCCCCTATTCATCATTTGAATCTGGGTTGGGAAATCCATTTGTCTCTCGTTTGACTTGCTACAAGGTCATATCTTGGGTCGTCTTTGAGTCAGTGCTGCCAAGTCCTTGGTCGTGTCGTTCATATGTTCAATAGAAGTTCACACGAGCTCTCTATTGAGTCGGCCATCTGCAGTTGTCCATTATTACTATGTCGGCCTTCCCTATGTCCGTTTCGACCCGTATTCATACTTTGTTTCATCCTCAAAATTTGCTACTTATTTCATGTCATTGATGGGGGATACATCAAGGCCCTCCTGTGACAAGTCTTGTTTCGTCGAATCCAACTCATTATCTAAAAGTGAGACTTATAAATCATTCAGTACCTTGGAACCTGTATGCCTTAATGGCAGGTCTCTTCGCGTTCAACAGGGGTTTCACATCATTGATCCCTAATCGAGAGATTCTGCCAAGTGCTCGACTTCAGCTCATGCATTCGCATTCGTTTGGATTGTACTTCGGTACCTTGGGAGCCATTGACATCAATGGTGATTTCCCTCGCACTTGTTAACAATTTTCATCAACGACCGGTAATCAAGTGGTTTCTACCATGTTCGACTTCAGCACATGTAATCACATGGCTAGATTCATACTTTCAGGTGATGAGATTGAAGACCCTGGGTCTCATCTTTTTGATCCAGGATATGATGGAGTATGTATGATTCGTATCAGCACATAGATCCACTTTGTATGTCATGTGGCTATGTCGTCTTAATTCAAGTTTTCTCACATAGATCCACAGTGTATTCATGGTGGCTATGTAGCATTTTGACAGCATGGATCCACGATGTATGATTGGTGTCCATGACCTACATTTATGATTCCATTCATTTGTGATATGATCATGGGAATGCCTACCTCAGAACTGGTATTATATTCTGCAGATGCTTGGTTGTTTATAGGTTTCCAATTAGGTGTGCTCGTTTCTGACACACACATGCATTTTACAAAGTATTTTGGTTGTCACAAGTTTTGTCCTCATAATTTTGGGGGCATTCTATTACACATGATTTTGGTCACTATGGTGGTGTCTCTACCAGTGATGTATTCAGCCTCCCACAAGGACTTTTTGGCTGAGAAAAGTGACTATTGTCTCCTTCCAAAAAAACATTTTTAAGATGAGTTTGTAGGCTGCCTATATTACAGGGTGCGAAAATCCTTCATTATCGCAGGCAACCCAAACTTAGGGTGCGAACTATTCGCAGTCTAATCTATAGGTAGGGTGCAAACCTGTTTCAAAGCTTGGAAAAGAGAAGAGGTCATGAAGGTTTTAGAAGGGAATCTTCTAGAAAATGAGTTGGCATTCAAATGGTTGGCATCCTACTGACTTCTCAGATTTAGTGGGATCGTCCTCATCCATGTAACCATCTCTCCTCCTCCTATATATTGAAAGGTTTCTCATGGAAAAGGTTAAGCAAGATTGAATGAAGAATTGGTGAAAGAATTGTGAGAAGGAATCTACTTGGACAGAATCTTGAAGACTCTATTTGGTCTATCAAGTTGTATTGGATCTTCTTCATGCAAGGGTAGAGAAAGTATGTGTGTTGTAACCAAGGGTCACTAAAAGGAAGCTTGTGACATCAAGGCGATCTAGTTGTATCTTCTACTTTCATTTAATATAATACAACGGAATGTCCCTTTCCCATAAAATCACTCTTATTTTATTGCGTAACTCCTTGATCATATGCATAGGTTGACATTGAATATACTTTGCTATCTTCACTTTGGTTGGTTTGTGTTGTCTTGGACCTAATTTCACAAGAGCACCAAAGCGAAGTGGAAACAACAGAGACCTAAGGAAGCGATATAAAGGTATGTCACTCATTCCTTCTTAATAGTAGATTCAATGATTGCAACTTAGAGAAAGAGTTGTGTCCTGTCCTATTTTGTTCTATATCCATGTGGATCTAGGGAGATCTGTTAGTGTCCGCACCTAACGATTTATCCAATAACAGCCTGTCTCTTCTCGATTGGATCTCATTCACTCCACCTTCGAGTGAGATAAATTTCTCCCTCCAAGGAAACTTTTCCCACTATTTATCCTAAGCTTGATATCTTGAGGTGATTCGAACCTATCACGCACTCCTTGCACTTCTTTGAGCCTTCAAAATATTCCAAACTTGAATATTTATGGAAAACCCTCCTGTGCACTCCTTGTGCTTTCTCTTCCAAAGCTTCACGTTGTCTCCCATGAGCTACTGATTTGGACATGACTCTGCCTTCGCACTCCTTGCATGGCACTGTGCACTCCTTGCACCATAGTTTTAGAAGAGAAAAAATTGAAACTTATGTAATATTAAAGGTTCAGACATCTAATCATGAAATGCACACTTAGGAATATAAAACAAAGAAAATATAAATAATAACATTTACTCAATGAACTCAGAGATAAAAAACACTAGAAATTTGGAAGCAAACCTCTCTTGTTATATTCATTTGGAATCAAACCTTGTGTATGTATGTGACTACTGCCACAGGAACCCATGTATTCCTTAGAATATGTAAGGCTTTCCTCATTCTTTGTTCCTTCACTCATGTCTAGTTGTTCAATCTTCTTCATCCACTTTTGAAAGTGTCCTATTTTCTCATCATTGATTTTCTGAGCTTCCATCTTTTCATCATTGTATTTCTTCCAAGTTACATGTTCTCTTCTTTCCATGCTATATGAATCATTCCTCATTGATTGTCTCCTTGAATTCCAACAATCTTGAGCTTTGTGGCCTGTTATCCCTATTTTGTGGATAGCTAAGGAGATTATGTCTCGAGGCCCTCATGTACTATATATGGAGTGTCGAGAGACCACATGAATAGTAGTATCCTTTTGAACAGATTGATACCCTTCTCACCACCAAAAAGGTCGTATATTTTTCGATGGCATCCACCACACCAGTTGGCTTCTGGGAGGCAGTGGGCCTTGCTCCATGAGGTACAAGTTAGTATTATGGTAAGTATCATTTCAATATTTTAGGCATTTAAGTATGTTGTATCTTAGACTGATTCATATTTCATGATATATGCTTGGAAATTATGCCTTTTTCACTGCTTCACCTTGGTGGTTGACATTGTGCCCTAGTAAGTGGTATTCCTTGGGGATGTATTTGATATTAGGAAATCCCTTGAAAATCCATCGTATCATTCCCAACCATACTTACCACTTTCCATCACTATTCCCCCCCATTTCCTTATCTCTTGGGATTTTAGGGTGTATTGACCCAAGAAGGGGTTTTCCCTCATTCTATGGGAAGAAGGGGTTGAAGGCCTAGAGGGATTGATGTTGGGTAAAATATAAAATCCTATGTATGAACCTTCTATATGCTTCACCTAGGGATCACCCAAACAAGAAATGAAACACTTATCTTCGAGAAAAGGGGGACCCATAAGAAATATGATTAAGAAAGATTAAAAGGTTAGTTGGAGGATAGGATGTCTCATTATGAGCTGACCTATCATGTCCATGGATATCTAGTGGTATGACATTACCATCATCTAGTAACCAAGCCAGGGTAATGGATCTCAATTGCATGGATGAGAGAAAGGGGGTCTCATCATGAGCCAACCTTCTCATTTCCACTAGGTATCTCTGGGTGAAATTGTCATTATCTGGAAACCACACCAGGGAAGTGGCCTTCAACTTGTCCTTGAAATATGAAATAAACAAAGAATGGAAAAATAATGGGCATGTAAAAAGCACATTCCAAAAGGAGGTACCACACACCCTCTACAAAGGCACCCATGAATGAGACACTGCGGCCTCGTTTATGTCATGAGCCCTATGCCCATTGAGTCTTGATCCTAACCACTTCACCCACATTACATGTATTAGAGAGGTATCTCTTGGAAACTATCATTGACCTAGGGAAATATCTACCCAATAGGACACCTTGTCAACCCTCCCATATTCAATATTGACAAGTCGCATAATGTCTTTGACCACTTAATTGTTTGACATAGTATTCTTTGATGCACATGATTAGGTGGCTCATTTATTGATTGGATTCACTTATCATGATATTATGACTTGAGATCCTTGGAGGGAATTCTTATTTGTCTTTTTAGGACCTAGTTGGTGGACAATTTTGGAAGAACAAGACTAGATTTTGATTCCATGGGGCTTGAATCCCACAGGTGGATGCCAAGGGCCCGCATGCCAGATGATAGATATCAAACTTTGAAGGCCTAGAATATGACTTGGATGGCATAACCTAGCCCCCACATGACAAATTGTTTTCCTAGGAGAGGAAAAACGTCACCTTTAGAGGCATGATGTCACCAAGGGGGGTTAGGGTTTGGTGGTGAGGTGACATGCATTAGCATAAGGATGTTTTGAGTGGATTTAGGCTTTGACCATGAAGGAAGTCATTTGTATGCTTGACATGTTTCTTTGGGAAATTTTTCTACACTCCTCCATCACCAACTACCTTATGTTACTACCAAAACATCTCCTAAAGGGATAACATCCTTATAACAAGGGTTTTCTTTGTGCAAAAGTGAAATTAAAGTGAATTGTTTGATATTACTTTGTAAAAGGGGAAATATTAATGTTGTTTACCCCTAGTCTTGTGGTTTACCCTTAATTATGTGGAAAAACTAAGTTAGTGACATTTCGTATCAATAGAGATCATAAGATCTCATTTCAATCATAACTCTCCCTCTTGTGAGAAGTACTTGGTCTGAAATTTTCGCTACAATGGGAGTATTTTTCCTTTTGTTCTATTGAATATTGATTTTATGGTTATGGTTGATGATGACGATGGTGCGCTAACTCTTGGAGTTCATTTTTTGATGTTGTAGAGGTTTACTTTGGCATGTTAAAATATTTTTCTTCAATGGTATGTTTTGGCCAAGGCTAGATAGGGAGTAAAAGGATATACACCCTTATCCTAGTTTCCACCATTTTATCAAGTTATTTTGCAAGGGTTTTGTTGAGGAAGTAAGAGGATTTACACCCCTCATATTCAAACCCTAGCTAGGTGACTTACTTTGGGAATTAATAGGAGTTACACCCCCAAGGGTTCAGTAATCCTAGATCTTTCTTTTTGACCCCATTAACCCATAACTAAAGGTACTGATCTTGCATTGGAGAAACAAAATATTACATTGGGAAATGTAATTTCTTGTCATTTTTAATTTTTGCAACTTGGATTTTCTTCCTTGTGGATTGAGCATCTCAAAGACACTAGGGTGTCCCCATAAAAGGGGTATTTCTTGCTGCTGTTACAAATTTACATATTCAGCCATTAGGGCTTCAGAAACCCTAACTCAATTGCTTGAATAACTCTCTAATCAACCATTAGAAATTGCCCAAAGTTTGCACAATTGTCCTACTTTCTCTAGCGCACTTTTGGCAAAGTTTGGAGGAGTTTTAGTGGATGATTTTCTTAATGTAGCACATTGATTGTTATAGACATAAGGCTGATATAATTTTCTGCATAAAAGTGTTTACAACAACCTTGTCTTTTCATGCTACTATCTTGGTCTTTTATCCTGAGTTTTGCTAGTGTTTAGCTAGCCTTTCTCTTGTATATTTCACTTGATTTATAACATTTATCTTGCAGCTTATGGTGCCATTTTATTTCTGATATATATATTTACTAATAGCTTCTATTAGGGACAACAAACTTAACTTGCTTGTCCAATTTATTATATTGGACAAGTGGTCCCCTTATGGTGTAGCTTTTAACCATGGCCCTCATGGGATGAGATAACATGTGGTTATTTCCACATTCCCACTTTGCAGTGTACAAAAATGGAGCCTCGAGGGAGCCTATAATATTTCCAATATAAATATTGCAAGCCTATAGATTTCCAAGATAAATATTTCAAGATGGAGATTGTTGAAAGTATTATTTTTTGTCAATTTGGATACCCTATCTTTGATGGAATTGTTACCCTACATACCTAAATAAAATGGGAGAACACATTACATGGTTTTAAATATTATTCTGAGACCTTTCCAATGGTATATGTAAGTCCCTCTAACTCCCTAGAAATTAGAAGATATGATTTTTTTTGTCTGCCCACCTAGCCAAAAAATTGAGGTCGTCTCAGCTAATATTTGGGGAAAAATTTACAATAAATACATGATATTATTTCACATTTTTAAAGAAACCAATGAAGAGATCAAGTCTGAGGTGTGCTCAAGCTATAGGGGTTCCTTTTTTGTGTGTAAGAGAATCCTAATGGATTCACTTAAGGTCTTTCTTATTCTAAAGGTATGTTATAAGTATGCGATGGTGTCGTAAGGTTGTGAAGTTGTCATATGCATTGTTGTGAGGTTGTGATGCTGCCATATGCTATGCTATGAAGTTTTTATGTTTCCATGATGTTTGTGTGAGGTTGTTATGATACCGTATTCTTTTATATGAAGTTGTGATGTTTTTGTGATGTTACCATGAGGTTGTGATGTTGCCATATGATTTGATATGAAGTTGTGATGTTGTTGTGATATTGTCATGAGGTTGTGATGCTTCCATATGCTATGCTATGAATTTGTTATGTTGTTGTGACTGGATGTTGTCATTATCGGAGGTTTCCTTGAATGGATGTTACCATCAGTGGATGTTGCCATCAATGATTACATTCTATTAATGATTCTATGAGGCTTGCTATGGTTTGAAGGATTGTCTACGAAATGAAGCATGCAAGTGAAGTCAAAATTAATATTTGTATGAATATCTTGGATTTGTGATAACATTTTGATTTGGTGCTCAGTTGACAAGATTGATGTCTTCATTCAATAGGTTGGTGCTTATGTTTTAGGGATTGGGTGCTTCCTTGCAGTTGGAGCTGGTAAAGACAAGGGGTTGGTGCCTCCTTCCAGTCAATGCTCGTAAATCAGGGAGTTGGAGCTTCCTTCAGGTTAGTTCTTGTAGATTAAGGGGTTGGTGGCTCCTTCTAATTAGTGCTAGAGAATATTTGAATTTGGTTCTTCCTATGAATATAATCTTACAATGATATAAGAAAAGCATTCATTGTTTTTCTCTGATTTGGGTTTCCATGTAAAAATCATTGTGTTTTGTGTATGGTTTTTTATGATGATGAATGGAATTGTTAATGGTTAATGTTTACATGGTGTGATTAAGGTTAATAAAGGTAAAAAGTGCTCAATATTGATTCACCCTCCCCCTTCTCAATATTGGTTAATATTCCAACAAGATGTTGTTTATGGAAAATAAGGAGTCAGGAAATACATCATGTGAGAATCATTGAAAGTAGAGAATTTTGTTGAAAATATTAGGTAGATCCATTTGCAAGTACATGAGATGCTGAAGAATTTACAAAAAAGGTACAAGGATCAACATGATCATCACAGGACACAAAAATCATTCAAAGTAGTAGACAAAGTTTGGTTACAGTATAAGAAGGAAATAATAAAGTGTCTTGGTAAGAAAACTCTATGGAATGGCCCATTTGAGGTAGAAGGTGGTTAATAATGCCTACAAAATCATTCTACCCCCATACATGCACATTTACGTAGTAGTGAATCTGGATAATCTGAAACTCTATGAGCCTTCCATGTTGGGTCAAGAAATTAAGGAGAAAGTCATACCTACCATAGAGGACTTAGCACCAAAATCTAAAGTAGAGTTGGTCAAAGAAGTATATAACTACTAGACAGGGGAAACATGACCTTTAGCAGAATGGGTTGAAAGACCAACTTCTAGGAAAGAAAAAATGGTACTCAAAGAGAAGGTAGAGGAAAACCTATTGGATTATGTTGTCATTGCTGCCAAAGGATTGATTGATTGATATCGAAGGATTGATGTCAAGGGATTGATTGATTCCAAAGGATTGATTGATTGATGTCAAAGGTCAAAGGATTGATGTTGATTGATGTCAAATGAAAAATGTCTTGTCATAGTATATTGATGAAGTATGTATTATCCTTGATGTCAAGTGGAGTCCTAGTCATAAGATATATGATGCATAGATGAAGATGGATCAATGAGTTGTCATTGATATATGATGCATAGATGAAGATTGATCATTGATATATGATGCACATTTGGATTGATGTAAATATGACTCAGTATTTTCTTATCATGGTTGATAAGGAGTACAAATGGATGAACTCTAAATTGGTCCCCTTATGGTGAAAGCCCTCATAGGAAGATGCTTTGCGGTTGAGTTATCCTAGAAGTATGGCTAGAGAAACCATGCTTAATTGTGGAATAATGAGATGAAGATAAACGAATTTGTCAATAAAACTATCCTAGATGGATATTTCTTGTCATGCCATTTCCGGTGGTATGTGGAACGTCACATAACTCCTCATGCTTTGAGAGTTATGGCCTTATGAAGTTGGAGGACCATCATATGTTGGCTTGAAGCCCCAGAAGGTCAAAGAAGTCAAAGTACTTACAAAGAAGAAATTATTTAAAAGTGAAGTGACAAACTCAAGAGGATTATTTAAATAATAAAGTGAAGTGACAAAGTCAAGGAGGATTATTTAAATAATAAAGTAAATGGAGAACTTTTTAATTATGTAAATTAGTTGTGAGAAGGTTAACCCTAAAATGAGGAAAATGGGTTAAGTGTTCAAGTGGCTATTGGATACATGGACAAGTGGAAAATTGGGCAAAGTTCGACATAGGTGACTATGTGGAAAAAGTGGCTATGTGGACAAAGTGGCCTGGAAAATGCTTCTAAGGAAGCTACTTGGAGAGTATAAATAAGAGGCAAGGGTCTCTTGTGAAAAACATCTCTTGAGAATATATTGAAGATCTATTCTGAGAGAGAAAGAGTCTGGAGGATCTCATGGATGCATCAAAGTTTCTGTATGTCTGAGATCTTAACGACGAATGTTTCGAAAGTTCAAAAACCCTAGTTTTTGAAGGAGTACGCGAGCAGCAGTGGGCCAGAGAGCGTACATTACATGGGTTGCAGTGAGCTAGAGTGCGTACATACGTGTGTTGAAGGAGAACAGAGTGCGTACAATGAAGAAGTCATGGATACTTGAGTGTGAGATGATGACCAGGTTCTTGAAGACTAGAGCAAGTTCTAGATATTCATTCTATGGGCTTAGATCTTCCATATAAACTCTGGTATGGTTAGATAGTTGTTTTGATGGATACTTTTGCTTATTGTATGGTGAATTGTTAAGGAATTATTGGTATGGTTGTTGGGATATTGTTATTGATTGATAGAGTGAGAAACACTCTTATGGTTCAGTACTGATATGATTTCCATAGTATATTGGTTTCTTATACATGATTAAGTAGCATTCATATTGTATGGTTGAGGAGCATGAGTAAGTCATTGGAGAGAATATATGTGTTATGATTAGCTATGGTTCAGATTGGACATTGAAAGACATAAGTGAATGAGACTGAAGGCTACAGAGTATCTGAGTTTCTCATGGAGAGAAAACCCTAGTTACTCAGAAGTCATACGCAGGTTGTAGTACAGACAGGCTGCATACATACATGAGTTGTACTACTGGTAGGATGCGTACATACACATGTTGCACTACTAACAGGTCACGTACCTGTTGACAGATTGGTATCTGTTGAGGATTGATTCCTCTTCTCATTTTGTGTTGAGTTGTGTAAGACGAGTCTTTAATTATAGAGATGGTGCTCTTGTGGAGTTGTAACTCTATTCAGTTGTTGTTGATAACCCAAGGATTGTAGTTCATAATAAAAAGAAAATTGTACATACATTTTTTGTTCTTTATGTTCCTTGTGGTGATGAATTATTGATGATATATGTTACTAATATATGTTCCTGATGTATGTTCACATTTAACTACTTATAAATGACAACAATAAGTAATGAGTAAATGGTGACTGCTAACTAAGGAGTTTTGTGAAGGGAAGTTTGAAAAAGATCCCTACATTGATTCACCCCCCCTCTTAGTGTGGTCGGTGTGGTCAACAATTGGTATCAGAGAAGGCCTTCACTATCATCCTTAACAAGATTGGAGGATATCTATGGACACACAAATGTATGATATAGTTCCAATCCTTGATGAGGAAAACTATTCTACATGGAGAATAGAAATGAAAGTGCATTTGAAGGAAATAGGAGTGGGTGTCTATAAAGAATCTATTGGTGGATCAGTTCCTTTGAAGAACAAGTCAAAGTTTGCAGCTCAAAGGTAATTAAAGAATAATGATGCATTGTCCCTTAATACCATTCTTAGTGGACTCTCAAGTTGTATCAAAGAGAGCATGGGACAATGCACCTCAGCCAAGGATCTATGGGTAAAGCTAGAGGAGACATACCAAAGAAAAAAGGAAGACACTAAAGACAAATCCATCAATATCAATGAAGGTAAAGAATCTCCAAAATTATTTGATTGCAATGATTCTAAATGTGATGATGTTGGGAAAAAGGAAGACCTTGAAGACAATTCTATCAATATCAATGAAGGTAAAGAATCTCCAAAAACTCCTAATTGCAATATTTTAAAATGTGATGATGTTCAATATTTCTCTACAAGTGAAGATGAAAATCTAGAGATAGTATGTGTAGAATTAAATGATGGTTATCCCATGAAAAAAGTAGAAGAAGAACTATCAAAGATTAAAAGGAAAGTTGAATGGGGTCTATTTGAATACAACTATGACCATTATTACATAGAATATAGCTATCTTTCTGAGAACACTAAAAAGTTTCTTAAGAAGAATCAAATGCACATATTGAAGTTAAATGAAATGCTCAAAGAAAAATAAGAAAGTAAAAAGACTCAATTAGAAGAAAAAGAAGAAGAGATCAAAAGACTAAGGAATGAAATAGAAGAGAATAAGAAGCTAGATGATGAGATTAACAAAAGTATTGAAGTTAATGTCCATCTCAAGACTCAAATTGAAGAAGCCAAAAGGGTACAGGAATTACTAAAGAATCAAATAAATGAAAAGGAAGAGACATGTCATAAGTTGGAAGCTGAAGTTGTTGATCTTAGAAAGAAAGTAGAAAAGCCAAACAAATTCTTGAATATCTCAACAATCTTGAATGAGATCTTGGATATTCAAATATCCCCAAATGATCAATCGGGCCTTGGATACAAAAAAGAAGCTACACATGTTGAAGCAAGCACCTCAGAGAAGCATGAGGTAAGTCCCTCACTCTCAAAGGATGGAAATAATGTTGCAAGTCAACCATCTACATAAGGAAAGGAAAGTTTTGAAATAACAAAGCAAGGAATACATCAAGAAACCATATTTACACCTCAAAGAAGAGAGACACCTTCAATATGGACACCAAAGCAAAGGTATGAAAATGTTTTTCATGGTCACTACTACTCATGTAATTATTATGGTCACAAAGCTTTGGAATCTAGATATTATGAAATCAAAGATAAAGAAATATTTCATAACACCCTAAGGTGTTGGAGATGTAATCAAGTAGGACACATTGTTGTTCATTGTCACATCATGAGATGCTACAGATGTAGTGGATTTGGTCACAAATCCCAGTATTGTTGGAACACAAGAAGAAAAATCATGATGAGGACTTCATATAGCATGACTAGAAGAAGGCATGAAGTTAGGAAGGAAGAAATTTTTGAAAATATGGAAGCTCAAAGATCAATTTCTGAGAAGCAGGGACACCTTCAAAAGTGGGTAAATAAGACTGAACAACCAGAGCATAATGGAAGACTTAAGGGAACTATTGGCACAGGGGCAGACCCAGGGTTCAACACTACAACAACGCACCAACAAAACCCTAACTACCCTCCCTTTCAGAAACATGTGCAAATGATCCAGGTGGATATCAGTGGCCACCCACCTTCTTCAACTGGCCCAAAACATGTTTCTGACAATTTTGGTAATTTACTATTTTTAGCAGTTTTTAACTTTCGGGGCCATTTTGAGGCCCTAAATGATGTTTTTTGAGAAAATGGGGAGAAACATAGATCATAGATTGCTGTTTCTCACCCAAAAGTTGTATTTCTCGGATAGATCTTTCCAACGAGCTATCATATGCCTAAAACGAAGATCGTATGCAAAAGTTACGACCGCGGGAAGTTGATGCACCAACTTACCCAAACGGGGCCCACATGACTTTTGGCGCTTCATCTCCCAGGGTTAGGTTTTTGGATGTCGAGGGTTTTTGGCATTCCTGCTTATTGTAAAAAGGCCTTCAGATCCTCATTCTAGTCATCTTCTCACGGATGCGAGTAGCCGTCACATCTCTTCTCGGAGATAAGCTACCACCATTCTAGCGAGTCTTTCACTCTGTACTTTTACAATCTCTGTACATTTATTTCATTAATAGAAATCGTGTATTATTGTATATCTGTGACTCTTTTTATATTTCCGTTATATATTTGTTATATTGTTGTCTCTCTTCCAATATCTCTGAATATCTCTATGTTATATCTCCACTCTCATTTCGTGCCGAAAATAATCCGGATCAGTGGTATCAGAGCAGGCTGCTCTTGATCGTTTTTTAGTGCATGCCCCCGACGAGGTCTGAGTACAGCAAGTTGGGTCTCGAGCTTGTCTCTCTTGAGGACAATTGCTCTTACACACCCAAGAAACCCTCAATGGTGGAAGAAATGAAAAATGACGGAGCAGACGATCCTATCAGTCTGTTGCTTGAGCAAGCTCTCATGCGACAGAGGGACGAAATGATGGAGAATTTTTCCCACATCCTTCAACTCCTACCGATAGCATCAGGCACATCTTCATAAAGCATCCACTTTGGAGGAACCTCGCCTTTCAAGGTACAGGTTAATTTTGATATTCCTGTATTTGAAGGTCAAATAGATGCAGATGCCCTAGATAAATGGTTAAATCTGCTAGAAGGTTAT
>JZKD02S2298326.1:189478-200030 GCA_000966675.3 Picea glauca
GTGATAATAGTGGAGGTCATTCAATGTAGGGTAGACTAGGTCCACTATATTGTTAAATAAGGCCCACTATGGTAGTTAAATATAATAAATGTAAGACTTCTTAGAAGTTTCTACTTCAAGAAGATTCCTCCTCTAGAATGTTCTTAGGTGATGGTAGCACTATATAAAGGGGTTTAAGCAATGTAATAGGATATGAAGAGAATTATTGTGTTTGTAGCTAAATCTCATTAGGAGGAAGCCCCCTCAAAGAGGCAAGTGAACAGGAGAGGATCCCTTCCATAATAGGATCCATTGTATGGTGTTTCCCTACCTTAAAGGTTTGGTAATAATAAAGCATGGTTTCTTCTATCTTGCTTTGTGGATCTATTGTGTATTCATTATTTTTTGTGATTATATTTGTAGATCTATTCAGGTACTTAAAAATTGGTATCAGAGCACTTTCCTTGGCAGACATTGTGGGCAAATATTTTTATTTTTGCAGATTTTTTTTTCGGAGAAGAAAAAAGAGGGCCGCGACATTCCAGACATTTTTGGTATATTTCTATGCACAATTTGTAGAAACTAGTTGTATATCTGATTTCCTCTCATAAAAACACCTAATTTTAAAAAACAAACGTCTGAAACGGAGTCTGGGAAGTCAATATATTGAAGTTTTAAAATCTGCAAATTTTCAGGGTTTTTTCCGTGGACTGCAGCACAATTTTATTTTATTTCTGTAGAATTTGGAGGATGAATTTTTCCAAACAAATTACATATCTGAGTTCCTCTCACAATTTCACCCAATTTCAAAAAAAACAATCAGTCGAAACGGAGTTCGGGAAGTGAAGTTATGAGCATTTTAAATTCAGTAATGTTTTAGGGTTTTTCCAGAAAAAGTCGTGATTTTCTGTAAGTTATTGTTCTATTTTTGGGTTTTTTCATGACAACTGTGGGACCGAAGATTTCATAGGGTCTTCATATGGATATTTCCTCTCCAACCCTCAAAGAAATTCTTGAAGCATTCAAATCCCAATTGTATGAAACATTGGATGCTAGATTGCATGACCTTACAGATGGCCTCAATGATAGTTTTCGTAGTATTCAAGATTCATTGGATAGTATGCAGGAGATATTTCTTATGGTAGACATCAGGGATGAATATAATCAAGAAATATATTCTTGGTATGATTTTGAGGCCGAATGTGATGATTGGTATATGGATAGTTGTCATTTCTGGGATGACAACCACTTTCATATTTTATTTGATGACTCTACTCCACCTTCTGTAGAGAACATCAATGTCCCACATCAGGAGCTAGTTACCAACGTCCAGCCTACATATTCTACAATGGTATTTTTCCTTCCAAATTCATATTTTATCATCTCCCAGTATGTGGATGGATATTCTTATTTGGATCCACATGAAAGGTGTCAGTATTGGAAGCATCATTTTCAGTTGGTTATTGGGTGTCGATATCTTGCATGTGGGGGTCACATGAGCAATTGGACATGGGACCCTGGTTTACAATGGAGGTTGGACTACTTCAGCATGGTGGCTACCATTTCTCAATGGGACCTTGGTTCTCTAGTCTACTTCAACACTATGGTCCACACTTATCCATGGGACCCTGGTATATAGTTGTACATCAAGCGTTGAGGACAATGCTTTCATAAGGGGGATGGAATGTAAGGTAGATAGAGAGGTAATGGGGGGTGGGCACAGGGCCCATAGTGATAATAGTGGAGGGCATTCAATGTAAGGTGTACTAGGTCCACTATATTATTAAATAAGGCCCACTATGGTAGTTAGATATAATAAATGTAAGAGGACTTCTTAAAAGGTTTTACTTCAAGAAGACTCCTCCTCTAGAATGTTCTTAGGTGATGGTAGCACTATATAAAGGGGTTCAAGCAATGTAATGGGATATGAAGAGAATTATTGTGTTTGGAGCTGAAGCTCATTAGGAGGAAGCCCCCTCGAAGAGGCAAGTGAACAGGAGAGAATCCCTTCCATAATAAGATCCATTATATGGTGTTTCCCTACCTTAAAGGTTTGGTAATAATAAAGTGTGGTTTCTTCTATCTTGTTTTGTGGATCTATTGTGTATTCAGTATTTTTGGTGATTATATTTGTAGATCTATTCAGGTACTTAACATTTTATGGTGGATATGGCATACATGTATGAGGGCACATGTTGATTGTAGTTCATCTTGTTATGGTATTAGTGAATGGTTCATCCACTTGCTTAGTATAGGTGGTGATACATGTTTAGTTCATGTTGATACACTCATAGATGGTATATGTTTTTGGATGATAGTACCTAGCTAAAAGTACACCATTGGTATTACTTGTTTAGCATATACTTTGGGACATTTTATATGGGATGATATAGTTGAGACAATTGATTGATTGAGATACATGGTTGTGGCACTTGGTTCATGGTGGAGGAATATCATGAGTGATATGACACTTGCTTGTGGCACATGGTTTGCATGTTGGTAGAGGCATGTGGTTGATACACTCCATTGATGATATTTTATGGCATATTCTATGGTATTGATGTACATGGTTGATGTACATGGATATCGTGCATAGTTGGGACATTCTATGGCATAGGATGTACTTGGTTTATGTTTTGTTCATGATTCTCTATTTCATTGTTGACATATCTTTTGCTTCATGATGAATTGTATGGCACAAGGTTGATGCATGGACAGGTCCAAGGATCATCATAGAAAGTGTGGTTGATCTATGTTCCAGTTGAGAAGCAGAAGCATGTTGTAGTAGTATCATATTGTTCATATTGCAGAGAATATAGGAGGATACATACCCATAGGGGGAGTCATTCTTCTTCCCGTGACTCTAGGAAGAGATATTTATCAGATACATTCTTGGTAAAATAGCCCTATACTTGGAGAAAAAGAACAGAGGCACAATTCCAAGGAGAGCATTGGTCATAGGGGGAGCATGAGTGATATATCTTCAACATTACATCAAAGTGATATCCCTTGTTCAAAAGGGGAGAGACTATTCAGAGTAATATCAAGGAGATTTTAGGCAGGGGGAGCAGTCCTAAGGAGAGAACTACCCTTTTCCATTGATGTCAAAGGGGGAGAGATAATCACATTGATGTGATTGAGATGACTATTGATGTAGAGCAATGCTTTGTCTACATGTTGACACCAATTATTGGTGTTTACATCAATGTTGGTATTTCCATCAATTCCAAAGGGGGATATTGTTGGATCACGTTTTCAATGATGCCAAATGATTGATTGATTGATATCAAAGGATTTATATCAAGGGATCGATTGATGTCAAGGGATTGTTTGATGCCAAAGGATTGATTGATTGATGTCAAAGGTCAAAGGATTGATGTTGATTGATGTCAAATGAACAATGTCTTGTCATAGTATATTGATGAAGTATGTATTGTCCTTGATGTCAAGTGGAGTCCTAGTCATATGATATATGATGCATAGATGAAGATGGATCAATACGTTGTCATTGATATATGATGCATAGTTGGATTGATGTAAATATGACTCATTATTGTCTTATCATGGTTGATAAGGAGTACAAATGGATGAACTTCAAAGTGTTCCTCTTATGGTGAAATCCCTCACGGGAAGACGCTTTGCAGTCGAGTTATCCTAGAAGTATGGTTATAGAACCCATGCTCAATTGTGGAATAATGAGATGAAGATCAACGAATTTGTCAGTGAAACTATCCTAGATGGATAGTGCTTGTCATGCCATTTTCGGTGGTATGTGGAATGTCACATAACTCCTCATGGTTTGAGAGTTATGGCCTTACGAAGTTGGAGGACCATCATGTGTTGGCTTGAAGACCCTAAAGGCCAAAGAAGTCAAAGTACTTACAAAGAAGAAATTATTTAAAAGTGAAGTGACAAAGTCGAGGATTATTTAAATAATAAAGTGAAGTGACAAAGTCAAGGAGGATTATTTAAATAATAAAGTAAATGGAGAACTTTCTAATTATGGAAAGTAGTTGTGAGAAGGTTAACCCTAAAATGAGGAAAATGGGTTAGGTGGTCACGTGGCTATTGGATACATGGACAAGTGGCAAATTGGGAAAAGTTGGACATAGGTGACTACATGGACAAAGTGGCCTAGAAAATGCTTCTAAGGAAGCTACTTGGACAATATAAATAAGAGGCAAGGGTCTCTTGTGAAAAAAATATCTTGAGAATATATTGAAGATATATTATGAGAGAGAGCGCGTATGGAGGATCTCATGGATGCATCAAAGTTTCTGTATGTATGAGATCTTGATGGAGATAGTTTTGGAAGTTTAGAAACCCCAGTTTCTGAAGGAGTATGCGAGCACCAGTGGGCCAGAGAGCGTACATATGTGGGCTGGAGTGAGCCAGAGCACGTACATATCTGGGCAGAACAAGGACAGAGCACGTACAGTGAAGAAGTCATGGAGACTTGAGTGTGAGCTGATGACCAGGTTCTTGAAGGCTGAAGCAACTTCCAGATATGCATTCTATGGGCTCAGATCTTCCATAGAAACTCTGGTATGGTTACATAGTTGTCTTGATGTATACTTTTCTTATTGTATGGTGAATTCTTAAGGAATTATTGGTATGGTTGTTTTGATATGGTTATTGATTGATAGAGTGAGAAACACTCTTATGGTTCAGTACTGATATGATTTCCATAGTATATTGGTTTCTTATACATGATTAAGTAGCATTCATATTGTATGGTTGAGGAGCATGAGTAAGTTGTAGGAGAGCATATATGTGTTTTGATTGGTTATGGTTCATATTAGACAGTGAAATACAGAAGTGAATGAGACTAAAGGTTGCAGAGGATCGGATTTTTTCATGGAGAGAAAACCCTAGTTACTCAGAAGTCATACGCAGGTTGTAGTACAGACACGTTGCATACATATGCGAGTTGTACTACTGGTAGGGCGCTTACATACACGTGTTGCACTACTGACAGGTCGCGTACCTGTTGACAGATTGGTGTCTGTTGAGGATTGATTCCTCTTCTCAGTTGGTGCTGAGTTGTGTAAGTTGAGTCTTGCATTATAGATCTGTTGCTCTTATGGAGTTGTAACTCTATTCAGTTGTTGTTGATAACCCAAGGATTGTATTCCGTAATAAAAATAAAATTGTACATACCTCTTTTGTTCCTTGTGTTCCTTGTGGTGATGACTTATTGATGATATATTTTGTTGATATATGTTTTTGGTGTATGTTCACATTTAACTGGTTATAAATGAAAGCAATAAGTAATGAATAAATGGTGATTGCTAACTAAGCATTTTTGTGAAGGGAAGTTTGAAAAAGAGCCCTACATTAATTCACCCCCCCCGGCTCAGTGTGGTCGGTGTATCCAACAAAACCTTCCTAACCTCATTCAATAAAATATTTTGGGGACCAAAATCCTCCCTAAATGGGGAGGAATGATTCATAATGGATCATTATATAATATTTCATCTATCTTAGTACTTTTTGGGTGGAAACATATGATGTGAATTGGCCTGTAGGACCCATTTTAGTGTCAGGTCCCATTTTGGATATTTGGGGTCTAGAACCTTCCATAGATATTTTGAGGCATAAAATGACATTTTTTGGGGTCAAAAATTTGCAATCATAGCTCATATCCGCTTAAAACCATTATACACACAGATACCTTACCAACGGTGCAAACATAGCCTCAATCAGAGATTGTATGTGAAAGTTATGTCTCCCACAAGTTGACCTACCTTGTTGACCACCATGTTATGAGAGATTATTAATCAAACATGTGGGGCTAGCAATAGGTGGAATTTGAAGAAGATTCTATAAGTTTGAAAACCTTATCACTAAATATGAGGCCACTAGGAAGAGAATGGTGTTGGACTATAATTTTCGTTAGACCAAAACATGTAGGAGTTAATATCTGACACAATCACCAGATTTAGGATCCATGAAAGGGGGTTAACCCATCTTATGAAACTCGAGGGAAGTGCTGAACAAAATGTACAAAAATCTCCCCCCTAGTGTGTGCCCGACGAGTTTCAAACTCGACACTTGTCACTCCTAAACCATGTGTTGAACTATGATTTTCATTAGAAAAAAATTCATAGGTGTTGATCTTTTCCATAATGGCCAAAGTTAGGATACACGAGGGGGGGTTAACCCATGTCAAAAAACTCGTGGGAAGCATTGAACCCAATGTCCAACAAAGGGGTCCTATTATTTTTTATTCTACGTGTTCCATAGTTGAGAAGAGCATCCAAGGAGTGGGATTTGAGAGCATAACAGAGGAACAAAGAAGATTTTGTAGTATCCATTTAGGCCATAGAATCATATGAAACTCCTTATTGAGTGCACATTTCTTTGAATTTTCATTTTCATAACCAAACAAAATAGAGCAGAGCATAGGACTCACCTTCTAGCTTGATTTTCTTCCATATTGGGTTTTCCAGGATACATCATGTGTTCAATTGTGTGGAAAGTGTGTATATTTGCATGTTATTTCATTTTTGTATTTATTTATTTTGATAAATATGGTAAATAAGCTCGTAATAATTGATATGGGATCTAAGGAAATAAATTGCATAATTTAATATTTCAAAATATTATAAGATATGTTGTGACAAACTATTCCATAGGAATATCCATTGTAGTTTATAGATCACCATATTTGGACTTTTCAGAATATTATAGAAGGTCCAAAACCCTAAAACTAAATGAGGGTTGAGGCATGAAAAAACCCTAACCCTAGATGACTATCACACTATGTTAAATAATTGTTCAATAGGAAGAGAAAGGGTTCCATTATTTAGCATTGTCATTGTTCCATAGTTGAGCAGAGAATCTAAGAGTGGGATCTGAAATCATAACATAGGAGTAAGAATATTATGCATCAACCATTCAAGCCAGAGTGTCTAATAAAAATCCATAGTGAGTGCCCATTTATTTGTATTTTCATTTTCATAACTAAAGGAAAGGTATCATAGCATAGGTCTCACCTTATAGCTGGGTTTTCTCTCATTTCAAGTTTCCTAGTGTGCATCTTATGATCATTTGTGTGGATGGTGTGTTCATTTGATTATTCTTAAAAATTTTGTATTTTAGTTATTTTCATAAGTTTGGGAAATACTCTAGTGATAATAATGATGAGATCTAAGGAAATAAATCTACATAATAAATATTTCAACCTAATACAAGATCTACTGTGACAAACTGTCCGAGTGGAATATCCATGGAAATTTAGATATCAATAACTCCCAATGTTGAGTGTTGAGCCTCCATAGTAATTACGAGTGTTGAAATTTGTGTTATAAAACATATGAAGAGAGGATATTTTAAAAATCCACATGACAAAATAAAATGGTGTGTTAGTGTTCTTGTTAGTGTACTTTTCCAATTTTCCAATACATCCAACTATTGTTAGTTGTAATCTTACACATGTATTCTCATCTACCTAGTAGCGACAACTATATTTTGCAATCATTGGGCCTCTTTCCATTGCTATATATAGTAGGCATCCTCTTGTATTGAACATAACATATATATGTATATCTATTTTTTCTATTAGTATTTTTTTCTGTGGAGTCTAGGCTCATTTATGATCCAATTTAGATGCATATTTATATATGGTATCAGAGCAGGTGTTTCCTACCTTTCTTTCTTGTGTGAGAGCATATTAATATCCCATTTATCAAATACTTGATTTTGGAATTGAAGATTATTTTTTTTTATTTGCTTTGGTCTTGACCATTCCTTTGATTTGCATATCTATGTGGGGTCTCTCACCTTCTTATAGAAAATCTAGTACAAACTTTTTGTAGGTTCATACCCTACTTGTTTTCTATAAAAAATCATGGAATACAAAATGGATTGGATTTGAAACATTCACCCACTAGGATCTGCGTCTAGGAAGTGGCTGGATATTACCCCTCCAACTATTATTCATTTCAAGAGATAGAGTCTCCTTGCGCAAAAATTGGAGACCATAAATGAAGAATATTCTTATTTTGAAGACCTGGGAGAGAGAGGCTATGAATCATAAAGCCCAATTCCCCATCATATATACATGCATTGGCATTGATATTTTGGCAGTGATGTGTTTTGTTTTTCTATTGTATTGGTTTAGTGGGTTGTCGTCAAGTGACGATTCTAGAATAATGGGGGTTATATAGCCATGTGTTAATTGGTGATAGGTGTTATGTTTAAGGATCAAATGGGTTTATTTTATTTTATTTTATTTTTTAGAAATTTTCTCCATCAGTGATCATATGGGTAGAGATGGCATCTATCTCCTCATTTACATTAGAATTTTCTATTGTCAATCTCATGTACATGATTCATGGATATAACAGAATGTTAAGTTTCATGGTGGTTGTTAGGATCCGATCCTAACCCCTCTTCATGGGTCATTAGTTATTAGGATATGTTTTATATGTAATAAAGGATGACATTAATTAATAAGTCCTATTAAATAAAGGATAATAACTCAATGTAAGAAGACCTAATAGAATCTTCTACTTCTAGAAAAATCTTCCTCTAGAAGTTTCCTTAGAAGGTAGAGTTACTAAAAATAAGAGTAGGAGGTATTGGATATTTTTGTCTTGTATATTATTGTAATAGATCCCTTCTCCATTGGAGGTTTCCCCCTCGAAGAGGCAAGTTAACATTGCTATATTTAATAAAGGTGCTCTTTCTGGTGTTATTCTGGTATTGTTCTAGCTATAATATTGTTGTTCCATTACTACTTGCTAAATATTTTTGTTCTACATAATATAGTTTATCTGGTATATTGCAAGTGGTATCAGATCATCTCCTTCTTGGGAAGAACTTGTGGGGTAAATTGTTTCCAGGGTAGAGACGTATTTCAATGTCTTTAAGCTACATAGATCTGTCATTATACACGTAATTTTGTAGTTGGATAATCATACTTGCAGGAGCTACAAGTGATACTTAAGAACACATTGTTGGCCACCCTTGTAACCCTTGTTGGTACCCCTTTGAGAGGTAGCGCATCAGACAACACATGTATATGGATCGTCCTAGATCTCTTGAAGCACTTCGTAGGTAAACTGATCGATCACCTGCCTCTTATAGTTTCACCGAGAACAACACTTAGGAAGATACTCTCTAGTACCTGGGTAATCAGGTAGTATGGTTAAGGGTATGGTCTGGAATCCTTAGTAGGTTCCCTAAGATATTAAGTTGAGTACTACTTTTCAACCCCACACGTATATAATAGAGATATAACACAGGGAAAACACTTTCTTGTAGATACCCTGCAAACCCCAACCCTTGGGACATAAGAAAATAATCTATTATAATGCGACTTGGCCCATGCTAAATTGTTCACTATAGAAACACTCCCTATTGACATTATTTATTATTGAGAATTCAGGAATTATGCCATTGTAGAAGTATTCAGATCGCAGTATAACTCCGCAGGAGCCAAAAAATAAAATATGGGGCCTGACCACACCCTTATTTGTGACTTATTCTAATGGATTCCTCTCTTCATTCTGATCGTGGTGGTACCCTTCACTTATAATACTTTTTTTCACATGGACCCAACCCTTTCCGATACACCCTTATTTTTGACCTATCCCATTGAAATCCTCTATGTGTTCTGATCACACTGGTACCTATCATTTTTTTGGCCTAGATTTTTTGTCTCGACCGCTCATCTTCTACATGAGTTGCCCCAATGTCAACCACCCTCTCTCAGGGCCAAGAAGAATTGGAATATAAGGTGTTCATCCTAGAACAACAATTTTCCTCCATCAACACACAAGTCCAAGGTTCCATAAGAACTGTAGTACAAGAAGTTGTCAACGCAGCCATATAACAAATATTCGAGGGTAAGAATGTTGAGCCCAATTCAAAGGACCCTCAAGCCTCCCATTATGAGCCTAATCATTCATCCTTCTCCCCTTGGAGTTCTCCACACTCTTGTAATAAGGTGCCCAAATTTGAAATTCATAAATTTGATGCATCCAACCCAATAGGGTGGGTTTCTCAAATGGAACAATACTTCTCCCTTCATGATATTCGACATGATGAGACCAAACTCCATTTAGGGGTTTTGTACTTTTATCAAGAATTTTGGAAGTGGTGGCAGTGGAATAAGAAATGTTATCCAGGACTACCCACTTGGAACATGTTCACTAAAGAAGTTTGTGCCTGTTTTGATAGGGAATCACATTTTTTAGGAAGGCCCACTAAGCTATGCCAAACAGGGTCAGTCTCATACTTCATCATGGAATTTGAACAGTTGGATATCCAAACCAAGAGCTTATCTGATGAATTTTACCTTGAATGTTTTATTAGTGTCTTAAAGGAATCCATTAGGGCTCATGTGAGCATGCATCATCCTACTAATTTTGGATTACTGATAGAGGGAGGTGAATCAATAATGAGCAATTATACCACTTTTAACCACAATATGTATTCTTTAACTTTTACCAATAGTGTTCAGTTGTTTATCATCAATGTATCATCTAATGTAATGTTTCTTATGTTTACATGCTTATGACATACATACATACATACATACATACATATGTATATATATATATAT
>JZKD02S2298326.1:200605-224356 GCA_000966675.3 Picea glauca
AACAATATGTGCCAAATGTGTCCCAAGCATGTATATAGATCACCAAAAGGTTCCTCATACATATACCAAAAATGTGTCTCAAACAATGTGCCCAATATCCAACATGCTTCTCAAACCATGTGCTTCAACTATATACCATATCACTCATGATATGTCTCAATCATGCCATACACCATAACATTATCAACATGTAACCATCAAAACATGCATATAAACATACCTGTAACTATGTAACAAACCCGGTGTATGTGATCACAGGCATGCAGACCTTCTTCAACTTCATCAACAAGAGAATAGCATATGCATCAAACATTACCTTAGTCTCACGAGACTAGTTTTTGATTAGTCACAAACCCTAACTTTCAACAAGCATAAATCCATACCTGTAATGAATAAATGTCTGAAAATTGTACCCAATTTTGTATCTTCTCTGAAATTTCCCCAATTTTCATTTCTTCGAACATCCCAGAAAAAGAGTTATAACAAAAATGGCAGGGCCTTGTTGAATTATGTCTTATTCTAGAGAGCTAACTTGTAGAGAATTCTCTGCGTGGAATATTTGATATCCGGATTTGAAAATTCCACACCACATACTACAATGGATAATATATCTAATGAATTTGGTCTCACTAAAGTTGTATCTTATATGAATAAGTTATGATGGTTTTACTTGGAACACCTATTTGAGACTAGTTCCAGGAATGACCAAAAAACCTATCTTCCATAGAGTGTATCTCCCAAACTAAAGTGACCCGGATGCTAAAATGTCTACCCTAGGTACCTTGATATGTCATATTAATATCCTCCATATTTTACTATCTGAATAGTTCTAGAAAAATGGTTATAGTGAAAATGGTAAGATGACCTATAAATAACATACCTTATAACACATCCTCACAAGATTTCATCCGCCCTTGGAATTTCTCTCTTATTTACTTCATATTCCCTCTAAAAACACCTCAGATATCCTTGGTTACCTTAGATAAGAATCACTTGATCAATTAGATAGATATTCAATGAACTTGTGTGTATTTGTAATGTGCTTATGAAAGACTTCTCGAGGTGTATTTATAATTTTTCTAAGGAACATATTTCCTTAACTCTTAACTTTAGGGATTCTTGAATGTTATTTTTAAAACCAATTTACCCTTTCATTAAAGACTTGTAACCAACTAGGGCTTTCTTGACCACTCTTTGGAGCTTCCAACTTTACAAGGCCATATCTCCCTAACCGTGAGGAACCACATGGCATTCCACAATCATCGGAAACAAAATGATGTGTACTATCCATATATGATAGTATTACCTACAATTTAATTTTCCTTCATTTCCATATTCCTCAATCAACTTTGGGTCCCATAGCCACAATTATAGGGCTACATGTAGACTACATCAAATGTACCCAACTAACTCACCATTAATATCGATCATACAAATGTAAATCGACTATACAACATAGTTGGATATCTCCAAGGGTTAACATCAATCTCTAAGGATTCAATATCCAAGACCAATATCCAATGGTTGACATCAATAAGAACCAACTATCCAACAACTACCTAGTTGTAGGCATGCCAATTAGTACTGGAAGAAAAGAACATCCTTCATGCTCCACCCCTGAAGGCTACATTCCCCAAGTGTCCTCACTCCGAGGCTAAACCAACTCTGTTGTAAATCTTAAAATTCCAAAATGTCCCTCCAGCAGAAATGGTGAATGTTTCAAGCAAGAAATTTTCTATTATTGCGATGAAAAGTACTCACCGAGACACAAATGTAGGGAACAAAATGTATTCCAAATTGATGAACCAGCTTCATATTCCTATGAAAACATACCATTAGATGATACCCCTAAGCCAGAGGATGATAAACCAAGTGTTCACATAGAATATTCCATTGCATTCCCTGTGGAACTAGAGGAACCTATCGTATCACTGCATTTTATTTCAAGTAGTTCAGCCTCACGGACATTGAATATCAAGAGTTACATCAAGCATAAGTTGATTATGGTGTTGATTGATAGTGGTAGCACCCATAATTGTATTTACCATGGGATTTCTGAGGAAATGCATTGTTTTTTTCTCCCTATTTCTAATTTTCAAATCCTCATCGCTAATGGGGGTATGATGAAGTGTGGAGCCTGTTGTGAGAATGTCAAACTCCAAATGGGGGATTATCATCTGGAAAACCACATGTTCTCTATTTCCATGGGGAACTATGATATTGTATTGGGCATGGAATGGATTTTCACTCTAGGAACAATCACAATGGATTATCAATAACTATATATGAGCTTCACCCAAGAGCCTCACAACTATACCCTCTGAGGTCTCCAAGCGGGCTCCCCTGAAATCATCAACTCTCATATGATGGAAAAAAATGTTGAGGAAAGGCCACCATGTTGTAATTTCTCAATTTCATGCCATCCAGGTCACTGATTAGGCCTCTCAGGTTGTTCCTCCTAGCCTGCAACTAATCCTGGACAAGTACCCCAAGGTATTTGAGGTTTCCACCAATGTACCTCCCTCCAGGGGTGAGCATGATCATAGCATCCCTCTCATTCCAGGAAGTCAAGCCCCCAATGTATGTCCGTACAGGTATCCATTTTCTCAAAAAAATGAAATAGAAAATATGGTATAGAAATTACTAGAGTTGGGGTAATTCTCCATAGTACCAGCCCATATTCTTCCCCCTTGGTGATGGTATTAAATAAATAAAGAACTTGGTGCATGTGTCCTAGATTTTTTTCCCTGAATAAACTGACCATCAAAGATAAGTTTCCCATTCATGTCATTGATGATCTATTCGACGAACTCTAGGGTGCTTTTGTATTCACCAAATTAGACCTTCACTTTGGCTATCACTAGATTTAGATGAAGGAGGTAGATATTTTGAATACTACTTTCAAAACTCATGAAGGACATTATAAATTATTGGTCATTCCTCTTGTCCTTTACAATGCCCCATCCACCTTCCAAAGTCTCATGAATTAAATATTGAAACCTTACCTTCGGAAGTTTTTCCTAGTTTTCTTTGATGACATTCTCATTTACAGTCACACTTGGGAAAGCCACCTTATCCATGTGGACAAATTCCTTCGATTGCTATAGGACAACCAATTATTTGTCAAAAATACCAAATGTTCCTTTGGAGCCATCGAAGTGGAATACTTGGGACACATTGTGGGTCGATATGGGGTAAAATTGGACCCTAAAATGATACAATATATGCAGGAGTGGTTGTGACCCGTGACCTTAAAGTGACTAAGGAGTTTCCTCGATATCACAAAATATTACAGGAAATTTGTACACCATTATGGAAAAATTGCTAATCCCTTGACCGAACTTCTTAAGAAAAATGAATTTCATTGGACACATGTTGTTGAGAAATACTTCATAGATTTAAAGAAATCCATGTGCACTACTCTTGTCCTAGCAGCTCCTGACTTCAAAAAAACCTCTGTGATGGAATTGCATGATTCTAGCACTAGTATAGGCATAGTGCTCACACAAGATGGTCAACCTCTAGCTTTTACTAGCCAATCATTGAGTGGCCACAATTTGGGAAGATCTACGTATGAAAAAGAAATGATGGTCATTCTCCATGCAGTGCACACATGGTGGTCATATCTTTTGGGACATCCTTTTCATATCAAAATATATCACCATAGTATGAAGTATTTTTTGGATCAATGGTTATCCTCCCTAGAACAAAACAAGTGGATAACCAAAACTTTTGGGTATCATTATGAAATTATATATAAAAAGGGAAAAGACAATATAGTAGTCGATGAATTTTCAAGAAAACATGACGATGACAACTCCCTCTTTTCCTTATCCTTATTGGTCGCTAATTGGATTGAATAAGTTCAAAAAGAGTGGCTAACACATTTGACTATATCCAGGTTAATTCAGAACCTTCAGGAGGACCCTAATCCTCCCATCGGCTACACTTGTCACGATAATATTCTCTAATATAAGGATCACCTAGTTCTATCCCTATCTTCACCACTGAAGCCGAGGCTCTTAAATGATTTTCACTCATCAGCTATTGTGGGTCATTATTTTTTCTGGGCAGGAATGAAGAAGGATATAATTCAATTTGTCACAGAAGGTGAGGTTTTCCAACGTCATAACGGTGAAACCATCAAGTCTCCAAGAGATCTAGAACCCATACCCATTCCATATTTAATGTTGAGGGACATGATCTTCATGGAATTTATAGTGTAACTCTTGAAATCTAGGAACAAGTCCATCATGATGGTGGTGGTTCAACACCTATCCAGGTATGCTTATTTTTTTGCATTACCCCACCCTTTGACACAAGCACTAGTAGCACAATTTTCCTTGATCATATTTGCAAGATAAATGTCATGCCCACCTCTATTATGTATGATCATGATCTAACTTTCACCAGCACAATTTGGAAAGATATTTTTAAATTGCAAGGCACCCAAATGAACATGAGCACCGCCTATCACCCCTAGTCTAATAGCCAAACATAAGTGGTCAAAAAATGTTCAAAAACCTACTTGCGGTGTTTTTCTTTGGAAAAACAACATTAGTGGCTGCAATGGCTCTCATTGGTTGAATGGTGGTACAATACTTCATATCATACGGCCACTAAAATGATCCCATATGGAGCAGTGTATGGCCAATGAACACCTATTGTCTCTTCCTATATTCCAGGCACATCAAAGGTACAATTTATTGATACCATGTTGTAAGGTCGAAAAACCACCCTAGTGACTCTAAAGGATAACCTCCACATGGCCCAAAATCACATGAAGAAACAGGCAGACCAACATCATTCAAAAAGGGTTTTTCAGGAAGGTGACCATGTGTTTCTCAGGCTCCAACCTTACAAAAAAACATCTCTCAAATCCCAGCGAGATCATAAGTTGGAACCCAATTTGTATGGGCCCTACCAGATCATCAAGCGTATTGGTTCAGTAGCCTAAAAATTTTCCCTTCCAACTACTTCCAATATCCATCTGGTGTTCCATGTTTCATGTTTGAAGAAAGTGATGGGATAGAATTGTAGGGTCCAAACCATCCTTCCATAATTAGATGAAGATGACTCCATTTGGATCCAACCAGAAGAAGTCTACAATACACGAGATTGCCATTTGCATGGTAAAAATATCAAGGAAGTGTTGATCAAGTGTAAGGACACATCACCAGAGAATGCGACTTGGGAATCATCGTTCATACTCCAACAGTTTCTGCATATTCATCCTTGAGGACAAGGTTTCCTTTGAAAGGGGGGAGGGGGCAGGGGGGATGGGGGGGGGGGCATGTTAGGATCTAATCCTAACCCCTTTTCATGGGTCATTAGTTAGTAGGATATGTTTTCTATATAATAAAGGCTGAAATTTGTTAATAAGGCCTATTAAATAAAGGAGAATAAGTCAATGTAATAAGACCTAATAGAAGCTTCCACTTCTAGAATGATCTTCCTCTAGAAGTTTCCTTAGAAGGTAGATTTAGTATAAATAAGAGTAGGAGGTATTGGATATTTTTTTCTTCAAGATTATTGTAATAAATATTTATTCTACTGGAGGTTTCCCCCTCAAAGAGGCATGTTTTTATTGGATAAATTGGTAAGTGTGGACATAAACTAATCTCCCTAGCTTCACTATGAAACTAGAACAAAACAAGACAACACATGGTGCTTTCCCTAAGATTTAATCATTTAATTTAATATCAAAGAAGAGATGAGTGACATACCTTTGAATATCGCTTCCTTATATCTTTTTTGTACTTACTCCACTCTGGTGCTCTTGTGAAATTAGATCTGTGATGACACAAATCAACCAAAGTGAAAGAAAAAATAGTATATTCAATGAAAACTTATACATGTGATCAAGGAGTCATGTAATAAAATGAGAATGATTTTATGGGAAAGAAACATTCCATTGTATTATATAATGTTTAAGAAAGATACAACTAGATGCCTTGATGTTGTCAGGTTCTTTCCAACAGTTCATTGCTTCCCACACACTTCTTGCTCCAAGGATTATGAGATCAACAATCTATCTTGACAAAGTAGGATGATCCCACTAAATAATGAAAGAGAGTAAGATCCAAACCATTCGGAGGCCACTTCACCATAGAAGCTTCTCCTTCTAGAAGCATCGAGAAGATGCTCGTTTTTCCCATGTACAGGAATTTCCACACCCTGGCTATAGAGAAGCCTACGGAAACTCCGCAGCCTAGCTATAGTGCAACCTGCAGAAATTAGGCATTTTTGCACCCTGTGTATAGAGTAGCCTGCGAAAATCCTCTTTAATAGGGTTTTTACAAAGGAAAATACAACTTCTTCTCTCAGTAAAATTTCTTCTCCCTTCTTTCTTCAGGAATTCAGGCCACTGAACCCTCTGAAGGAAAAAGATAGTTTTACATCATTAACAGTAATAGGGATGATGAAAATAATGTGTAACACAAGTGAACATTGTTATATTTAATAAAAGTGCTTTTTCTGGTGTTGTTCTCATATTGTTCTAGCTATAATCTTGTTGTTCCATTATTGCTTGCTAAATATTTATATTCTGCATAATATAATTTATCTAGTATATTGCATTGGGTGATAATTTACTTGAATTGAATTGATTGATTGGTAACTCTATTTGATTGGTAAAAAAACACATTGGATCCCTTTGTCTTGGGGTTTGTATATGGAGCCTATCTTGTATACTATTTAGGCTTCGTGCCTCTATCATTTGCACATTTATTATGGCTCTTTATGGTTTGTTTCTACACATTTTAAGACTTTCCTATGATAGTGGAATCGATACATGTGTTGTGTATTAATGATTGAGACCAGGGATCTATTCCATTGAATTTTCATGTGAAGGAGTTTGTGTTTTTTGGAGTTTCAGGGCATAATTGTTTTCCAATTTATTGTATTTTGGAAGTCATTGACAACTTTTTTTCCAGAACTCTTCAATGAAGCCTCCATGTTTTTGTCTTGTTTGAGGCATTGATAAGATCATTTCTATCTCTTTCGAATGGTTTCTTGAATGCCAAATTTGATTCCTCTATGAGATTCTTGTTTTTTTCTCATAGGATAGATAAATTAAGAGAATTGATTCATCACTTGTACATGGGTACCTATCATGGCCTTGTTTGCGAGGACCCATATCAAGGATTGTTTTCCATGATGGCATTTATTTTTGGTGCCTCACTTTTTTCACCTTGAGTAGTGGATTTTGGGCCACTCATGAAAATATTCTTAGAGTGTCACCAAGCATTTACCTCCATGACTAGTCCTTTTTTGCAGGCCTTTGAGCTAACCACTTTGGAGTGTTTCTTTCATTGTTATTAAACATCATTGTCACCTTCAACTAGTACCTCCACACCCTTTCCATCATCTATGGCATTCATTACCATCATCTATGTCCACCTAGTTCAACATTATGGGAGATGGTGTGCAATATTTCCTCAAGTTATTCTGTATGCTTCACTATTTTGTTCAACATAAACTATCTTTTAAGAGAGCCTCGTATCGAGCATCGATTCCTATTTTTACTTGGTGGTTGCGAGGGCTAGCGATCTATGCATTTTAGTGATATGAATTTGAATCAATAAGGGAACTCATTTATGATGTTTTTGTCAATTTTACGTGAGTACATGACCATGATTTTTGAATCGGAACTCATTTTATAGGATTGGTCTCTTTGCTTGAGAAGTTTGAAAATTATTGTTTGGATTTCTACATGGATCTTTGATGGTATAGATAGATTAGGGTTACCTAGCCCTCTTTAAAGTTTTGGTCATGCTTCATGTTTGGACCTTTCAACATATACAGGCCTCATTTATCATTTGATGGTTGATGGTGGTTGTTTATGTTCAAAGATTTTTTTTTGGTTCCTCACCAACACCTATTGTTTTGAAGCATCTATGTTGTGTTTATTGGTGTTTTCCATTCTTATGCATCTGCAACCAAACCTCTGCTACTTTATAATTCAACCAAGTTAATTGATTTTACTTATCTCTCCTCTTCAAATATTTGTTCATACTCCCTTATTGGATCTTTCAGCCTTTGTAGGTCTCCTTCTCTTTCCATTCCATGCATCATTGTAAGATCTTTAGTTTCAATTCCAATGCCTTTTTCAAAAGTGACATTTTTCTCTCTTTTGGAGAGAGGATTTTTCCTATGGTTTTGTATCCTTCTCTCGACTTATGAGAGTCTACTTTGTACTTAGGTACCTAATAATTCCTTGTTGTCATCTCCCAATATTTTCTTATGTTTACTCCCTACCTTTCGCTTAAGGCAGAATTTTAGTTTTCTTCTTAGAGTCATTTTCCATTTTTCCAGTACAACCAACTATTGTTAGTTTTAAGCTTACATAGGCAATCTTATTTAACTAGTTGTGATATCTATATGTTTCTATTGTTGGGCCTATTTCCATTGTTATATATAGTGGGCATCCTCTTGTATTGAATATAATAGATATACAGATCTATTTTTTTATTGTTGTTTTGTTATATGGAATCTAAGTTCATTTATGATCCAAGTTAGACTGAGATGTATACACAGTGATGATTTGTGTTATAAAATATGAAGAGAGGAAATTTGTAAGGTACTAAATCTATTATAATAGCCAAAACAAAAATATTGCAGAGAATAAAAAAAAACAACACAATAGATGAAACCACAACACCAAAATAATATCTTTATTGATAGAAAACAATGTTCACTTTCCTCTTCTAGGGGGAAACCTCCAATAGAGAAATGCTCTATTACAATAATTCTCAAGACAATCTATCCAATACCTCCTACTATTATTTATACTAATTCTATATTCTAAGGAAACTTCTAGAGCAAGATATTTCTAGAAGCGGAAGATTCTATTAGGTCTTCTTACATTGACTTATTCTCGTTTATTTAATAGGCCTTATTAACTAATGTCATCCTTTATTACATGGAAAATATATCATAATAAATAATAACCCATGAAGAGGGGTTAGGATTAGATCCTCACATTCCCTCACCCTTCAAAAGAGGCCTTATACTCAAGGCTGAAAATGCAAAAACTGTTGGAGTATGGCCGATGATTCCCAAGTCGCATCCTCTAGTGATGTGTCCTTCCACTTGATCATCACTTCCTTGGTAGTTATGCCATGAAATCAACATTCATGTGCATTGAGGATGACTACTGGTTGGATCAAAGGGGATTCATCTTCATCTAATTAAGGAAGGATGGTTTGGACCCTGCAATTTTGTCCCACGACTTTCTTTAAATAGGAAACATGGAACACCGGATGGATTTTGGAAGTAGCTAGAAGGGCCAATTTGTAGGGCTCTCAACCAATATGCTTGATGATCTGATAGGGCCCATAAAACTTGGTTTCTAACTTGTGATGTCCCTGGTCTTTGAGAGATTTTTTTTTGTAAGATTGGAGTCTAAGAAACACCTGATCATCTTCCTAAACAACCCATTTTGAACAATGTTGATTTCTCTGTTGCTTCATGAGATTTTGAGCCATGTGGAGGTTATCCTTCATAATCGCAAGGGTGGTTGTTCTACCTTACAACATTTTATCAATATATTGGACCTTTGGTGTTCCTAGAAGATATGTAGTGACTATAGGTGGTC
This sequence comes from Picea glauca, assembly GCA_000966675.3. Lineage (NCBI taxonomy): Eukaryota > Viridiplantae > Streptophyta > Pinopsida > Pinales > Pinaceae > Picea > Picea glauca. The sequence goes on from JZKD02S2298326.1 coordinate 210,204, forward strand.
GTTGGTCACACATCTCTTCATATGGGATCATTTTAGTGGTTGTATTATATGAAGTATTGTGCCACCATTCTTCCAAGGGAAGCCATTGCACCCAATGGTGTTTTTTGTCAGAAGAAAAACATTGCAAGTAGGTTTCCAAACATTTGTTGATGATTTTTGTTTGTTCATTGGACTGGGGGTGATAGGCGGTGCCCATGTTCATTTGGGTGCCCTGCAATTTAAACAACTCTTTCCAAAATGTGCTGGTGAAAGTTGGGTCATGATAAAAAACAATAGAGGTGGGAATGTCATGACACTTGAAAATATGATCATGGAAAACATGCACTACCGGTGTTGGTGAAAGGGTGGGGTAATGCACAAAATTGATCATACTTGGAGAGGTGATCAACCAACACCATGATGACTGACTTGTTCCCAACTTTGGGGAGGTGCACTATAAATTCCATGGAGAGGTCCATCCACATAGAAGATGGAATGGGTAGGGGTTGTAGAGATCCTAGAGACTTGATGCTTTCACCTTTATTGCGTGGGCACACCTCACATTTAGTGAAAAAGATAAGGATGTCCTTATTCATTCCTTCCCAAAAAAATAACAACAAGAACAAGCATAGGTATTTTGGAAGCCAGAGTGGATCGCAATAGCATATGAGTGAAATTAACTTAAGAACCTAAACTTGATGACTGAATATGGTGACAGAATCAAGTGATCCTTATACCTGAGAATATCATCTTTCCAAGTGTAGCCTAGGGGAGGAGTAGGGTCCTCTGGAAGTTGATGAATTATCATGGACATAGTTGGGTGGGTTAGACACTCTTTTCGTACTTCCTCAATCCAATCTGGAATAGGCAATGATAAGGAAAAGAGGGAGTCATCCTCATCATGTTGTTCTGACAAGGCATATGCCACTATATTTTCTTTTCCCTTTTTATATATAATTTCATAATAATAACCCAACATTTTTGTTAACCACTTGTTATGTTCTGGGGAGGATAATCATTTCTCTAAAAAATACTTTAGACTATGGTGATCTATTTTGATCTAAAAATGTTGTCTTAAAATATAATTCCGCTACATGTGCACCGCATCGAAAATGACCATCATTTCTTTTTCATATGTAGATCTGCCCAAATTATAGCCACTCAACACTTGTCTAGTAAAGGCTAGAGGTCAACCATCTTGTGTGAGAATTGTGTCAATACCAGTGCTGGAAGCATTTGATTCTACCACAAAATTTTTGTTGAAGTCAGGAGATGCTAAGACCAGAGTAGTGCACATGGCCCACTTTATATCTATGAAGGCTTGCTCGGTGGAAAGTGTCCAATGAAATGCATTCTTCTTAAGAAGGTCGGTCAAGGGCTTGGCAATTTTTCCATAATGGTGTACATACTTCCTGTAATATCCCGTGAGACCGAGGAAACCCGGAGCCACTTTAAGGTTGTGGGTTGCAGCCAATCCTACATATCGTGTATCATTTTTGGGTCCACTCTTACCCCTTCTTCACCCACAATGTGTCCCAAGTATTCCACTTCATTGGCCCCAAATTTGTTTTTGTATATTTGACAAACAATTGATTTTCCTATAGCAAGATAAGGACTTTGTCCACATGGAGAAGGTGGGAATCCCAAGTGTAGTTGAGGATGTCATCAAAGAAAACCAGGAAAACATTCTGAAGGTAAGGTTTCAATATTTTATTCATGAGACTTTTGAAGGTGGATGGGGCATTGCAAAGGCCAAAAGGCATGACCAATAATTCATAATGTCCTTCATGAGTTCAGAAAGTAGTCTTTGGAATATTTTCCTCCTTCATCTAGTTTTGGTGATAGCTTGAGTGAAGGTCTAATTTTGTGAATAAACATGCACCCTGGAGTTCATAAAACAAATCATCAATGACATGAATGTGAAACTTATCCTTGATGGTCAGTTTATTCAAGGAACGAAAATTGAGACAAATGAACCAAGCACCTTATTTATTTAAGACCATCACCACTGGGGATGAAAATGGGATGGTACTTAGGATAATTACCCCCACCTCTAGTAATTCCTGCACTATCTTTTCTATTTCATTTTTTTCAGCAAATGGATTCATGTAGGGGCATACATTGGGGGGTTGACTTCCTGGAAGGAGAGGGATGCTATGATCATGCTCACCCCTAGAGGGAGGTAAGTCACTTGGAACCTCAAATACCTTGGGGTACCTATCGAACATTAGTTGCAGGAGAGGAGGGACTTCAAGAGAGGCCTGATTGATGACTTGGATTTCATTAAATTAAGCAATTATGCCATGGTGTCGTTTCTTCAAAAATATTTCCATCTTGTGAGAGCTGATGTTTTCAAGGGAGCCATCTTGGAGGCCTCAGAGGGTATAGGGGTGATACTCTTCAATGAAGATCATATATACATCTTGGTATTCCATTGTAATCAGTCCTAGGGTGTGAAGCCATTCCAAACCCAATACAATATCACAACCACCCATGGAAATAAATAACATGTGATTTTTCAGATGATAATCACCCATTTGGAGTTTGACATTCTCACAATGTCCCCTACACTTCATCATACCACCATTATCTATGAGGATTTGAAAATTAGAAACTAGGAGGACAAAGAAATGGAGCTCCTCAGCAAGCCTGTGATGAATAAAATTATGGGTGCTACCACGACCAGTCTATGTTTTATGTAGCCCTTGATGTTAAATGTCTGTAGGGATGAAATACCCGAGAGAGCATGAAGATATATGACAAGTTCCGTTGGTTCCGCAGTGGTTGCAACCAAATATTCAAGGTGGAAACTTGGTTGGGCGTCCTCTTCGTCAAGAGCCTCATATGATGGGATGTTGTAAGAGGAAGTGGAAGTTGATGCATCAATCTAGAAGAACATTTGTTCACAACATTTATGGCCCAGAAAATAATTTTCATCATAGTAATAGAAAATTCCTTGCTTGTGGCATTCCGCCATTTTTTCTAGAGATACCTTTTGTACTTTTAACGTTTGTGTGAAAGCTGAGGTAGCCCCTGGGCGAGGATGATTGGGAATTGCAATGTGTAGAGGTTGGTCCTGAAGAATGTTCTCTACTTCCTTGGCTAATTGGCATTCCTAGAACCAAGTGATAATATGATGCATGCAAACATGAGCCTTAATTGCATCCTTTAAGTCATTGATAAAACATTCAAGATATACTCCATCCTATAAGCCCTCAGTGTGGATGGCCAAATGTCCAAATGTTGTAATGAATTCAGTCACAGACCCTATTTGTTTGAGTTTGGTGAGTCGGCCCAAAAAATGGGATTCCCTATCAAAACAGGAAAAAACCACTTTGGTGAACATGGTCCAAGTGGGTTTTGTCACATACCCAATACGGGGCATAACAAAAGTTTCACTTTTTCCTCATGCAGCCCGCAAGCTTCCAACTCAGCAGGGCCTGTTGACCTCCCGGTCAATGGATCGTCTCTTATTCCTAAGATGAATCATCTCTTCGATTCCCTGCTGGAATTCCTGCAACAAATCCACAGGTCCTCCTATTGAACTCATTCCACGTGAATAAGAACTAGGCCTGAGCTCCCTTCATGTGACCACAGGCCTACACAGTAGGCGCGTCATGTTTCTCGATATCGCAACTCTTGATGTTGAGTTCCCTGACTCCTTCAATCCCCGATACCCGAAAAGGGTTAGCAGATCTTTAGCTCCTCCCTTTATGCATCCACCATATGACCTCCAGTCAGGTCCTGGGGCCTCACTCCTAAGCGTGTCGGGATTTTTGTGTTCTATGAAGTTTTGATGCAACTTTATCTCTTTTGCCCATTATTGAAACCATGATATTCCTTTTCCCATGTTCAACGGTCTAGATTATTCCAACGATCAATGGTCTAGACTTCGTCACGGTTTCGTGTATCAGGAATTCCCGATGTGAGTCACCTTTGTCCGCCTGACTTTCGAAATGTCAAAAATTCTGAGCGCAGATCAACGGCTCAGATCCTCTGTGATCAAACGGCTCATATCCAATCATGAACTTGGGTCTCGCGAGTTCCCGTGATTATTCCTTTTGACTTCTCTGCTATGCAATTCAACGAAGCCCTGATCATTCACCAAGCGTCCCTTCCAATGGATGGTTCTGATGATCTCGGGGTTTCACGACCTGTGACCTCCAATTCATGATGTCCTTCATATCCACGAATCCAAAAATTTGGATAGGGCTTAAAAACTATTAGCTCCCTCCTTTGGCCTCCATCCATGTGACCATTTCCTATGATCCGAAGCCTAACTCCAAGGCACGTCGAAACTTCATGTATCGCGAGTTCTCACGACTGCCCTCTTTGACTTTTATATCCTGCGATTCAGCGAAATGTTGATATCTCTCCACATTTCCTCCTTAATGGATGACCACGATCAAATCCGAACTTGTCTTGTGCACCTTCCTTTGGATCCAACGACTGTTGGTCCACATGTCAGATCCAATGGCTCAAATCTATTCTTCCTGTGCGGTTCCTTTCTACTGTCTAGACGTATATTCTATGGTTCAGATCGCTCCCTCTGCCCGATCCAATGGTCAAGGTGGATCCTTCTAGATCCTTAGATCAATGATCCACGTTATTTCATGACTTTGGGTTTTAGGGGTTTTGGTTTCACCAAGCCGTAATCTTCTGATGCGGGAACTCCCAAACTAGTAGATTCGATGGTCAAGGTGGATCCCAATAGATCCTTGAATCTACGATCCAGGTCACATCGTGACTTCAGGTTTTAGGGGTTTCAGAGCATCCATCCCCTGCACGATGGCTACCAACGTCTGTCGAACTTGCAAACACTGAAGGAGTCAAGGCATTAATGCTTATGCTCCTTCTTCAAACCTAACGGTCGCGAAAGACGTCAAATCCTCCTAAAAATATCTTGTCCATTCATCTTCCAAATGAATGAATATTCCCTTTCGATACTTAAATCTTGCTATCCTTCCTAAGCTTCATTAGTTATAAAGGAATTAAAAGCTTTGCACTATTTCTCCTAGAATTGACTCTTAGAAGAGTCTTCCTCGCACCCCTTGCACTCATTCATCAAGTCTAGGACTTAAGTGGGTCTCGGTCTCTTCTTGCCTCTAGGAAGTCTCTACAAATCTGCACTACCTTTCTTGAGCTTATCATAATTTTTCCTCCAAGGGACTAAAAAATGATTAGGAAGGTTGACATGCATACATGAAACTGTGTCCACGGTCGATGAACACACAGTTCATGACTTTAGCTTATGCCACCATAAGACATAAGCATTTACGAGTATAAAACATGCCCTATCCATATAATTTATTACTTTCTTAATTATACAACCAAGCATAAATAGAAGGGACACAATATATCCATTAATAAATCATGCACATTCCTAAAAACATTCACAGTATAACCAATTCATACACAGTTATAGCTAAATTACACAGGGCATGAGATCACTTATCTATTACAGGTTTATGCCAACCAACTGACTGTGGGTGTTCATCCTTCCACCCTACCATAGGCTCAGAGGCATTCATTATTGTCACTCTGGCCACCCCCATTCCAAGCCATGATATCACTAGGGAACTCTCGTGGTTCTCAAGGATTCTTTCTTTGTTTTCGCTTCTACTCTGATTCTATTCTTTGTGAACTTTTAGAGGTTTCTCTCTCTTTTATGGCCCTGGGCGAGGTTTATCAGATGCTCACTCAGCATCAAGATTGTGGAATTATATTCACCATCCGTTGGAGAACTCCACGCATCTCCCTTATGAGCTTTCGCCTTGTCTAGTGTCTCCTCTATTGTTGACCCTCCTTTCTCTTCATGTTCGTGTGTGTATGTATCTCGCCTTCCTTTTATCAGAAGGAAGCTTGGGTATGCTTGGTCTATAGCACCCTACGGTACATTGGTCTAACATTCTGCAACTAGACCATGCTCCCATTCATGTGTGTGGTTGGTAATTCAACCATCGGTCCTTTCTTCATTAACTGATTTCTCTCCTCTAGTGATATCATGGCCAATACTTTCAAGGCTTCACCCCCACAGTCAGTTATTGGCAACTCAAAAAATAATACATTTACATTTTCCACATGCCTTAGCATGGAAATTCCTATTTTACAATTAATTACAAGCTGGGGGAAATGGGATGTTACAATTCTCTCACCCTTAAAGGAACAACGTCTTCGGTGTTCTTTCTCAAAAACACTCGTCATGCCTTTCTCATTCAGTTGTTTTTCAAAAATCTTGATCTTTCTCTCTTAGTCAAGTCATGTTTCATCCCCTTAATCTTTGTCACCTTATTTTAACAATTCTTGGACAAAAGGCACGTTAATCATAGTCTTATTTGAAAACATTGTATAAAAAAATTTCTAGGAAAATTTGCATAATCTTAGCTCAATAATTATCTATGCAGTTTGTGGATTTGTATCCACATGGTTGTTTTGTTATCCAGGCTCATTGTTTCTTACATATCGATTGTGTGCATGATCCAAATCAATAGTTTACTATAAATATCAAGGTTTCATCTTCCTTGCGATCACTCACCCTCCAGGCCCAGGCTCAGACATCCCCTTCACTGCTATACACTCCCTCAGGTGATCCATCTTGCCTTGCCAAGGTTTTCTCGCACAAGACGAGCTACCCACCATGTGCATGATCTCAATAGTTTACAAGAACTATTAAGGTCTTCTCTTCCTTGTGGTCACTCACCCTCTAGGACCAGGCTCACTCATCCCCTTCACTGCTATACATTCCCTCGGGCGATCCATCTTTCCCTGCCAAGGTTTTTTCACACAGAAAGAATTTCAGAGACTCTATCAACTCTTACAGTCGAGGCGTCCCTCAGAATTTCTCTTCCGAGGCGTCCCTCCAACTTGTGTTACCTCAACACAATGTATTTTAGGCGATCATGACTTATCACAGGGTTCTCATGGCTCAGCAGTAGCCATTTTTCATCATCTTCAGCTTTGACATCCTTCATCTGTCCTTTCTAGACAAATATTTTATTCTCACCTGTATCACAGGTATACAAAATTCATGAGACATCATTATGAATTCTAAATTTCATAATTTTATTACAAAACTGTCACCCACGGATTTTCCAATCTCTTCATTTATTTCCAGATCTATTCCGTACGAAACCAAATTCACAAGCATGGGACTTTCTTTCCCATACATTTTAGCTCAATAGGAAATTGGTCTTGCTTATGGGCTTACAACATTTCCATATCCAAGACTCTTTCTTCCTGCAATCATTAGTCAGCTAATCAAAGTGTTAGTTCTCATGCACATACATTTTTATTGCACCTTTACGATGTCATCACAAACAATCTCAGAATTGTGCATACTAACAATCAAATTCACTTTCTCGAAAGGAAAATCCCATTACTTGTAGTTTGGCTTAGTAGGCAATTGGTATTCCTTATGGGCTTACCATACTTCCATATCCAAGACCCATTTCCTTCTGTAATTTCAAGATTCCTCAGCCAAACAAATTGTTAGTTTTCATGCACATTACCTTTTTCAAAATCAATTACACTAACAGTCCAAGTCATTTTCATCTATTCAATGATATAAATAAAAAGGATACATCATCCCTTACCTATGCATCATTCCAACCTACCAAATTTTTCAAAATGTAATTTGGATATCAATTGATTTTAATGAATGCGCCAACATTCATGGCCCCATTCATACCCAATGCACCCTTGCATTGATTTCAAGTTTGTCACACTTTATGACAGGTTCTTGGCCATGGTGTGTTGGAATTTAACCAACCTCTTCACCACATGGCTTATTCATTTTCATTCACTCTTACAGCAAGACCATGCTTCTTTCTATAGGCCGATCATGATCCCAGATCAGTACAAATGAAATTCAAAAGTTTCACATGAATGCCTTTAAGCATTCTTCCTTCATTAATAACCAGGGTGCCAACACTTATGGCCACCCAATTTTCTTTCCTTCAATTCTTACATAATGTAAGTAAAAAATTGGAAGGTCCTCCTTCCTGAGTCATACCCTACTTGGGTATCCATGGCATACGACTTGCACTTTCAAAATTTCATGCATAACATGAGACAATAAAATATTATAGAAGGAAGTATCATCCAAATCTTTTCATATCTTGAGCCACATAAGAATCAACATTTGTATACCTGTTCTTGGTTGCTAGCACTCTCTTTCTGATCTTTACCTTATCAGTAGTGCTTTAGTAGGATTTTCACAGTCCTGTCAACAATCTTTCAGTGCTAGCTTCCTCTTAGTCATCCTCTTCTTGAGGTTTCTCGTGATTGAAAACAGTCTTCCTCAATAGCTCCAATTCCTTTCTATACATAGCGTGCATCATCATAGTTACAATTACATTAGTCGTAATATTAAACCAAATGCATGTATCATAACATTCGAATTCATAAAACATCTTCAAAATTTCCTAGAATATATTCATGCACTTCATCACATTATCCTCAAATTTTTCCACAAGTGCAACACAATTAGATTTCGATTGTATCTTCATAAATACAATCCTTATTACTATGGTGTCAAAAAATTTACCTTTATTAGTAAATCATCTTTCTTGTCCAAGAGAAAACATAATACTCAGCAAAGAATAATTGAGGGCTCTCCCCTTATTCAAATTCTTTCTACATTGCCTGGAAATTTTTAGCCCAGCTGAGTTATTTCTAAGGCCTCACTGTCTTTTCCTTGCTTTTGCAATTTACTCCCTATTGGGATCTTCCTTCTCTTTTCCTTGAGCAGCCTTGGTTAGGCCTCGCCCTAACCTTTTTGGAATACAACAGCATGATTCAATAGAAAATTTTTTGTTCATAATGGATCATGAACCTGTGCATCCTACACATTACCATTCGGTTATCAGAATGGTCAATACTCATTTGTTAGTCTTCCACCTACACATTTTATTTTAAAATGTAATCCAGGATTCTTATATAGACAGTCTTTGCAGCCCATTTCCCAACCTTCCACAATTATTAGAATTGTGACTCTATTCTTCTGACAGAGTTCTTACACAGTTTCATTCACATGGAACTTCTTCCGCATGCAAATTCCTCATTGCATATCCATCACTATCTATGATGGCCTCAACCTTGAATTAGCTTCAGCCTGTCATTACACATTCTTTAAGGGACATAGACATACATTTCTGACATGTATTCCAGATTATTCATCCACACATATTCTAGTTTTTGATAACCTACATCCATGATGTACTTAGCTATACTCATAATCATGAGCCTGTGTGTAGTTGCCATAGGTATATTTCATAGCCTACATACATCTCTACCCTAAAATCACTCAGCTCATGATTGTTTACAATCATTCTCATGTGATCCTCAAAGGCATAATCATTTGCCTCTTATCATGACAACAGAGCATCCTTGCTCGTTTACTCTTTCGTTTATTTGTACTAGCTTTTCCTGGGGAGATGGAGCACATTCCCCTTAAGCTATCATTCAAAACAAAACTTTTGTGAATCTTCATAATGGATTCAACCATACATCCATGGTATTCATTCAATCTTGGCAAGTGTTATACTTGCCTCACATTTCACTCATCAGGGAAACTATATTGGGCCTTTAGTGTACTTATACTCTTACATCATACATGTGCATCACTCGCATGTTTGATATCATTCATATCTAATCGGTATTAATATCAGGCTTCATATCAAGAAGCTTCATAATGAATTAAACCCATGCACTCAATCATACACAAACAACTAAGTATTCATCATACTATCTTAGTTTTATAATTAGTGTTCTTTTAGTTAGAGATTACAGTCGCTTACATGACTAATCTAACAATTTCAATTCATACTAATGTTGTCTTTTCTCAAGGAAATAACCAAACAAGGTACACTTTCCTTTTTATACTATAGCAGCTGGCAAGAAAACATTCTTGCCTCAACCTCCTTGGAACATTACCCATCTTATAAATACATTATGGGCAATTCTAACCATGCCCAAGATAACAGAGTCAACCAAACTAGCTTCCAATTATATCTATATAGCTACCATCCACCACTGGATGTCAATCTGACCCATTGGGATTCTAGAAGTTCCCCAACACTCCCTTTACCACATTCAGGATAAACATTTAGCCAACCATTTTATTTTAGCTTTAGCAATAATGTCTAATACCATTTGGACTACTTACCAAGTATCCTAATTCAGAAATCTAGAGTATCTTTAGGTCAAGATCGGTCATGTGACCACAGGCCTACACAGTAGGCATGTTGTGTTTCATGATATCAGGACTCTTGATGTTGATTTCCCTAACTCCTTCAATCCCCAATACCCAAAAAGGGTTAGAGGATCTTTAGCTCCTCCCTTTATGCGTCCACCATATGACCTCCAGTCAGGTCCTGGGGCCTCACTCCTAAGCACGTCAATATTTTTGCATCCTATGAAGTTGTGATGCAAATTTATCCCTCTTGTCGATTGTTGAAACCATGATATTCCTTTGTCCTTGTTCAATAGTATAGATTATTCCTATGATCAACAGTCTAGACTTCGTCGCGGTTTCGCGTATCGAGAATTCCCGATGCGAGTCATCTTTTCCCGCCCGAATTCTAAAATGTTGATATTTTTGAGCACAAATCAACGGCTCAGATCCTCTCTGACCAAATGGATCCTATTTAATCGTGAACTTGGGCCTCGCGAGTTCCCATGGTTCTTCCCTTTAACTTCTTTGTTGTGCAAGTCAGCAAAGAACTGATCAAGCATCACGTGTCCCTTCCAATGGATGGTTCTGATGATGTCAAGGTTTCGCAACCTGCGACCTCCAAGTCGCGACCTCCTTTGCATCCCCTACTCCCAAAATGCCCCAAAATGTTGACAGGGCTTAAAAACTATTATCTCCCTCCTTTGGCCTCCATCCATGTGACCATTTCCTATGATCCAGAGCCTAACTCCAAGGCGCATCAGAATTTCGCGTATCGTGAGTTCTCACAACTACCCTCTTTGAATTTTCTATCCTACGAGTCAGCAAAATGTTGAGATCCCACCACATGTCCTCTTTAATGGATGACCATGATCAAATTAGAACTTTTCTCATGCACCTTCCTCTGGATCCAACGACTGTTGGTTGGCGTGCCAGATCCAATGGCTCAGATCTATTCTTCCTATGTGCTTCCTTTCTACTGTCTGGATGTATATTCTACGGTCCAAATCGCTCCTTCTACCCGATCCAATGGTCAAGGTGGATCCTAATTGGTCCTTAGATTAGCGATCCATGTTATTTTGCAACTTCAGGTTTCGGGGGTTTTGGTTTCACCAACTCGTAATATTCCAATGAGCGAACTCCTGAACTAGCAGATCCAACGATCAAGGTGGATCCTGATAGATCCTTGGATCTACGGTTAGGTTGCATCACAAATTCGATTTTTGGGGGTTTCAGAGGATCCATCCACTACACGATGGCTACCAACGTCCGTCGAACGTGTGAAGACTGAAGGAGCCGAGGCATTAATGCTTACACTCCTTCTTCAAATCTAATGGTCGTGACAGACCTCAGATCCTCATAAAAGGATCTCGTCCATTCATCTTCCAAACAAAAGAATATTCACTTTCAATACTTAATATCTTTGATCTCTTTCTCTTGGACTTGACTCCTAGAAGAGTCTTTCACGAACCCCTTGTGCTCATTCATCAAGTTTAGGACTTAAGTGTGTCTCGGTCTCTGTTTTCCTCACAGGGAGCCTATGCATATATGCACTACCTCTCCTGATCTTATCAAACTAATTCCTCTAAGGGACTCAAAAATGATTAGGAAGTTTGACATGCATACATGAAACTGTGTCCACGGTTGACGAACACACATCTCGTGACTTTGGCTTATGCCACCATAGGACACAAGAATTTATGAGAATAAAACATGCCCTATCCATATAATTTATTACTTGCTTAATTATACAACCAAGCAGAAATAGAAGGTATACAATATATCCATTAAGCAATCATGCACATTCCTAAAAACATTCACAGTATAACCAATTCATACATAGTTATAGCTAAATTACCCAGGGCAGGAGATCTCTTATCTATTACAGGTTTCTGCCAACTAACTAACTGTGGGTGTTCGTCCTTCCACCCTACCATAGGCTCAGAGGCATTCATTCTTAGCACTCTGGCCACCCCCATGCTAAGCCATGATATCACCAGGTAACTCTCACGGTTCTCAAGGATTCTTTCTCTATTTCCACTTCTGCTCGAATTTGTTTTTCTATGAACTTTGAGAGATTTCTCTCTCTGTTATGGCCTAGGTGAGGTTTATTAGATGCTCACTCAGCATCAATCTCATGGCCTTCTATTCATCATCTGTTGGAGAGCTCCACACATCTCCCTTATGAGCTTTCACCTTATCTAGTGTCTCCTCTCTTGTTGTCCCTCCTTTCTCTTCCCGTTCCCGTGTGTATGTATCTCACCTTCCTTCTGTCAGAGGGAAGCTCAAGTCTTCTTGGTCTGTTGTAACCTACGGTACTTTGGGCTGACATTCTGCAGCTAGACCATGCTCCCATTCATGGGGGTGCTTGGTAATTCAACCACCGATCCTTTCTTCATTAGTTGATTTCTATCCTCTAGTGATATCATGGCCAGTACTTTCAAGGCTTCACCCCCACAGTCATTTATTGGCAACTCAAACAATAATACATTTACATTGTCCACATGCCATAGCATGGAAATTCATATAATCTATTTTACGATTAATTACAAGTTGGGGGAAACAGGGTATTATAGTAATCCTATATAACATTTGTTATTCCATTGCAACCATTTCCATATTTCTTGATCCAAGTACAGAACATCCACATGGACTTTGGTCTCATCATCTCTAATATCATGGAGGGAGAAGTAGTGTTCCATTTGTGAAACCCATCATGTTGGGTCAGATCCATCAAATTTATGCATCTCAACTTTGGGCACCTTATTCTAGGAATGTGCAGGACCACAATGAAACTGGGAAGAATGAGGATGCTTAGAATGGGAGGAATGAAGATCCTCAGAGTGGGACTCAAGGTGCTTCCCCTTTATGAGTTGCATAATATGTTGAACTTGGCCTCAAGGGAATCCTAGAATTCTTGGCACAAGGCATTCATGGTCGTGTTCAGTGAGGTGACCTGACTGTCCAAGTCTTCCATGGTCTGAGCATGGGTCTGAGTAGGGGACATGGGGAAAACTTAGGGAGAGCTGAAAACCTAGGATAAGGAGGTGGGTGGGATAGAGGGCCAATAGTGGGCTAGGAAAGGAGTCGGACCACATAAAAATAGGGTTAAAAATGATAGGTACCACTGAAATCAGGATGAAGAGAGGAATCCAATGGGATAGGTATCAAATAGGAGTGAGGGAAAGGGATCGAACCATAGAAAAATAGTTGTAAAAATTATAGGTACCAATGCAATTAGGATGAAGAGAGGATTCTAATGGGATAGGTATCAAATAAGAGTGTGAGCGGCCCCAAACTTTTAGAATTTTTTTTTTAACTCCTGTAGAGTTATACTTTGATTTGAATAATACTATAGTGTTGAAAGGCCCAAATTCTTAACAAGAAACAATGTATATTAATTTTACCACCAGAATGCAGTAGGTTAAGGTGCATGACAATAGATCTTGTTTGCTCGGTTTTTGTTCCCATCCCAAGTTTTAGGGTATTCAGGGTTCTACAGACAAGGGGTTTCCTTGTGTTATAGCTCTTTGATACATGTGCAGGGCCCAACAATAGTACTAAGCCCAATATCTTAGGGAACCAACTAAGGAATTTATACCATTCCCGTATCCATACTACCCAGGTACGAGAGAGTATCTTTCTGATTTTTGTTCTCAGTGGAACTATAATAGTTAGGTGCCCTATTAATGTTGGATTACTGAGAAGGGGGGTAATCAGTAATAGAGAAATGCATTCCCTTTTAACCATATAATGCAAGTGTTATATCAACGTAGCATTATCATCCAATATTTGTAGAGTAAATAAACAATGAACATATGAACAATCATACACATACACAGTACACCAGTGTTTTTACATGGAAACCCAAAGCGGGAGAAAACCATGTAATGTTTTTTCTTATATGTCTTGAAGAATTACATTCATTGGAAGCACCAAATTCCTTTGTTTTCCAGCTACAACTGGAAGGAGGCTCCAACCCCCTAGTTTCTCAGGCTACAAC
>JZKD02S2298326.1:230657-245111 GCA_000966675.3 Picea glauca
TAACATTACTAATCTAAATCACAACTAATGGCCTAAAGCCGACATAAATAAAATAACATTACTAATCTAATATGCCCCAATTAAGTGGTAATGAGCCAATCTTAGGGCTTAACATTTTCAACCATTTCCTTGTAGACCTTGAAGTTTTGAAAATCTTTTGACTTATTCTTGAGAAAGAAAACTGCAATAATTCTTGTATAATCCATCAACTAATAACATAAATTATTTCTCACCTTTTAAACCCTTTGTTGTAGTTGTTCCAACTAGATCAGCATGCACAATTTCCATTGGTCTTGTCGTTGAATATTCCTTTGATTTGAACCTGGTCTTTGTTTTCTTTCCTTGTTGACAATGCTTTCATAAAGTGTTGGTTGGTTTCGTGATCTGGGGAATTTCTCTAACTGCTTCCCTTTTGTTGACTTTGACAAGGTTATAAAAATTTATGTGACCCATTCTTCTGTGCCATATCCAACCTTCATCTTCCTTTCCTAGGAAACACTTTTCATTTCCAATTTCACTTAATACATATATGTTGCTTGAAGTTCTCGTCGTCGTTGCAATCAATTTTCCTGAACCTTCTTTTCTTATCTCTCACTTTTTTGAATCGAAGGTAACTTTATGACCTTGGTCACACGTTTGAATCACACTTAGAATATTATGTTTCATATCTTCTACTAGTAGAACATTTTCTACCTTGGTATTCTTGTTCCCAATTCTGACTGTGCCTTTTCCAATGATTTTAGCTGAATCATCATTTCTGAAGGAGACTGATCCATATATTTCCTTTCTTAATGTAATAAACATGTCTCTATCACCATTCATTTGTTTTGAACAACCATTGTCAACATACCAACCACGTTTCTCCTGCTTAGCTTGTATAGCGAGTGTGCATTCTTCATTACTATATTGATTCTGCTTTCTTATCCATGTCCTTTTCTGAGGTTCTTGTCTATGACTGTTGTTGTTCTATTGTGGTTCAATAGGAGTGGATTTCATTTATGAAATATTTGGCCATGTGTCCAAAGTTGTTACAGTTGTAGCATTCCACTTTAGTGCTCAAAGATTTAAACCTCTTGTAACTTTTTCTCTATGTTTCATTAGGCCTTCTTGGATAACCCTTGTGTGTATGACTTTCAAAGCTGTTTATGTTCCTATTGTTAGCTCTGAAATTCACATCTTTATGTCCAAAATTATTACATGCATAACATAAAAAAAAAGATGGTTTGATACCTAGGAGTTGAAGATCTTCTGAAAGGAGGTACTCTTATGAATCCTTCTTCTTCCTGATGCCTATTTGTTTATTTCAGTTGTTGATTCTAAAATCTGAATCTTCTCAGTGGAGAAGTGTTCTTGTAATTTTCTTTGTAGACCTTCCTATCCCCTTTGATTGTTTCTTCATAGCTTTTTGGATATGTTTCTTGTTTTTTTGTTTTGTAGATTAATCTCTTTTCTATCTGATTGTATCCAAGTATGGACTTGTCATGATGAGGTTTTTGACTATTGATAATGTCATTCAAAAATTTTGAGTTGTTCTGGATATTTTCTTTTGAAGATCCTTTCTTAATATGAGAATCTTTGCTTCCAAATTTCCAATGATCATGTCTCTTCCTTCTATCTGTTCTTTGAGTGCTTCTTCAATTCTTTTATCTTCTTCAATTTTAATCTTCAAATTTGTGATCATTTGTTCTAGTTCCTGAGTGTCTTCTTTAATGTCTAGTTCCACTTGTAGTTTCTTGTTTTTCTTCTTTTCTCTTTTGATAACTGCTATGGAACACAACAATTCTTCTCGGTAGTCAATTTCTGCCTCTTCATATTCTTCTTCAGTTTTGTGTCCTTTCCGTCACTCCAATGAACAAAAGAAGGGCACTTGCAAGTCTAGTTGGTACTTCTAGACAAGAAAGAGGTTAGTGTATTAATCAAATGACTCAATCACATGAAATAAATAAACATCTAAGCTAACAACAACTAAAGAAATGAAACTAAAATGCATGAGGAAAATTGAACCAAAAACCAATCAAACAAATGACCAATAATCTTGCCACCAATGGATAGTTGTATTAGTGGGAAAACACCAAAGAGAAAGGGGGACTTGTGGATCCCCTCTTCCTCCTAGGAAGGGATCTTGATTCCCTTATGTGACAGATATTCTTACAAATGATAAGAAAATGGTGAAGAAATCTAAGTGTATTCCCTCAAGAGGTGAGGTGAATAGCTTAATGAGATGTAGCTAATATGCTCCAATAAGAAAAAGAGGTTTCTTGAAGGAGAATAGAGGCAGCATAACAATACAACGAGATTCTTGAATTCATAGTGAACCCATGGCATCTTTTTATAACATGACTTCAAGGCTTTGTTCAACTGGTTCTTGGTGTGAACAAGGGGCCCTTTAGGGAACCCTTGGGTCCTTGAGCAGCTCCCCATGCAGATCCATCTCAGATTTGAGGGTCAAATCGAATTGGGAGATGGTCCAGAAGTGGATGAGGGGCCGAAAAAAACCATAAATGCATCATTCATAGGAGTTCACAGATTTTCACGTACACATATGCACATCGAGCGCATGTGCACTCTAGTGGCTTCTTTGTCCTGTGCACGTGCACGCACTTCCTTTAGTGTTTCATCGCATGTCAATGTTTTAACCAATTGTATAGTTTTTCCCTTCGGAAATGCATATCTGGAGTTGTAGGTGAACTAATAGTTGTTTGGAGATGTTGTATTCCTATAACCATTTGCGGGTGAAATTTCAGTGATAACAGATGCCCCCTAATGTGTGAGGTTAGGAGCATATGTATAGTCGAAATACATCAGTGTTTCTTATACTGAGAGTACCATTGTAATGAAGAGTGTTGATAGGAACTACAAGAGCGATCCATTGGAGGGAGAGGGGAAACTATGGGACCCAAACCTTTCTCTAGGTAGGGGAAAATAAAACTTGTATACAAACGAGGCAGGCATGCCCCATGCTCGTGTCATGTAACTCAAAATTTATGACAGTAACTGAAATTGTATGCTGACGTAGATAACTGCAGTGCCCTCCAAGGTGGTTTAATAATGGAAGATGACAATTATGATGGTGAACATACTCTGAAAAGAGGCAATGACACCTGTAAGAAGTGTCGATGACTCGTATGTATTGATGGCCTGACAAATTCAGAGGTCTTCAGCTACTATAAAAAAACTGCAATAATCGCATAGTAAGACCCACTGTAACATGAGATGGTGTTGAAGTCAAATGTTATGGGGGTCAATGACAACAAAGAGAAATGATGGTTCTCTCTCTGTCGTTCGAGACTCTTCATTGGAAAGGCAATGAGAGTCAAGATACTGTCGCTCTTCTAGAAATTGTGTTGATGTCGACAGAAAGGGAGATGCGAATCGAATAAGAAAAAGGGCTTCATGAAATCCACTGGATAAGATCAACAATTGATGAGGAACATGGACAAAGTCAAGCTGCGGTGAGACTCAAGACTTCCCTTGGTTGGGGATATATGTAAAGGATGATTGGAAGAAACCATGAAACTGGATCTAGCGTTAGTGGGACGACTAGACGTGGGTTAAATTGTGCGAGAGGTGTGACAAAGTGGACAAACTCAGAGATCAGGGGTTCATGGACTGTGGGATACTCAATTTTTATGGACGGTGTCAACAGGAGTAAAAGATAGTGAATGCCCCAACCAAGGGCGACATGGGTTGCTTTGCCAAAAAAATAAGGTCACCAAGGGCGACAACAAAAATTTAAGTAAATGCAGGAAATGAAAGGCTTTTTACAATTACCAAATGAATAAAGAATAATTTGGGATGAGTGTACAGATAATGAAATGGGTGCCCCAATGTAAGATGGCTTGGCCTGTGAGTGCACAAGTTGTGTGGAGAACTGATGGAGGGTGGGGGCCCCATGGGAGGGTTTCTGTATGAGGTAGATTAATGGAGGAAAATTCACAAATGGGCAAACTGATTGTGGATGAAATGGAAGGTTAATGATATTGCGGAGGCGAAGTCAAACTAGAACCTTGATGAGATAACCTGAGAGTCCATTGGGAAAGCTAGAAAAATGTGGATAAGGAGTATGTGGTTGATTCTTGGAAATGCGTAAGACTATCGAGACTCCCATCTCTAGGGGGTGAAAACAACATGAGTGTCAAAGTACCAAGGGGGCCTATGAATGGGAAAAATCATGTGGGTAAGAGTGCTACCAAGTGACAGTATCGAAATGCAGTGGAGGTGATAGTACTGCAGAGCTGGATGTGAGGATCCTATAGGAAAATGTTGGAGGGTGTGACTAGGATATGTAATTGATATTTAGAGGGAATGATTACATGCTAGTGTTGGTCATATACCTGAAGGGGTTGCACTGGTTTGTGATGACCAAGCACCTGCACACATTAAAATAGAATACCCGACGTGAGAGACATCTGAGGATAAATAACATATAATAATTATTTGATGATTTTGAACATGATCATGCATACCTAGACATGATGTGAGAAACATTCTCCCCTGAGGGTGGGTGCATATGGTGGCCCGAGGAATGTGACTGTTTAGGCAGCGGGACCTTGATCCCGTGGTTGAAGACGGATCAAAAAATAGATTCTCTGACCTCTTATAATTGAGTGTGGAAATTTGGAAAAAGGGACTATATATAGCTGTGGGTCCCACAATGCCACCTCAGTTGTACCTGTTGCCATAGTGAGTTGATGAGAGGATTTGAGAGGAGATTTGGAGATTACGGGAGTTCGATCCGACTGATCTAGGATTTGTGAGAGCCAGGTTAGTGGTCTCATCCTCCTGCATAATAGTTAGGTTCTATTTTCTAGGAAGGATCGTATAGATGGTTGTACCAGGGGTTTTTGTGGGGGTGGGCCCCCTAATGCATGGGTGATGGAAGGATACCCGCGCTGAGGTGATTAGGTATAATTCCCTCTCCCGTGAATGGTGTGTGGTTGTGTTGAAGACAACCACACATGGGGGCGCGTGGGTGGGTAAACAATGTTTGCATTTGATGCACACCTATTTGAAGTACAGGTGCGCACTGTACGCAGTTGTTTCTATGATAGCTATGCACCAGTGCACAGTTGTGTAGCGAACAGGTGTGCATAAATGCACACATGTGGGTGTGACAGATGCACATTGATGCACATCTTTTTATTCGACAATTTTGCATTGATGCACAACTGTGCGAAGAACAAGCATGCATATGTGCATGCCTGTGGGGAGTGACAGTCATGCACATGAGGCAAAGCTGGGGGGGTTTTGAAAAAACTTATATTTTTTGAAGTTTTTTGTTTAGAAATGATGATGGATGATCAAGTGTTGTTTGTGTGAACATAGGTGAGCAGTTAAGGATGCCATCCCACCAGAGGGAGAGGGGCTAGGAGTGCCTCAAGGAGGCGGCGAGAGATGATTCTAGCATTTGGGGACCCTTCGTAGCCTGTGGGATACTAAATTTATTTGACTGCCCACTGATATGGGTGCAGGAGTACCTGCTACAGTATCTGATTTCAATGTGGAGCACTGAGCTGCAATACTTCATTGTGCGGGGGGAGCAACTGACATTCTCTGCTATGGAGGATGTATAATTCTTGATAGGGCTCCATTTTTAGTGTATGGCCCTACCGACTGATCCCCAATTGTCAAGGGATGTACACTTGGCAGACTTGGTGTGGACGTATTGTTTGGGGTCAAAATTTATGTTAGGTTCGGTCATTCAGATTGAGTTGATGGATGTTCTCTTGCATCGATGTATCACCGTGATGATTGTGAGGATATATGGGTCCTTAATGACTCAGCAGATTACTGGTGTTCAGCTGAGGATTATGTGGAGAGTGTTGGATGGAGACCTGTTCACCTGGGATTTGATGTTGTACACCAAGATGATGGGGAAAATTAATCAATGTCGGACCGCCGACTTTGGTGAGTTTTCCTTTGGGTTGATCTTGGTGGCGTGATTTTTGGAGAGGGTGCCCATGTTGTGATCTAGAGTGTTGTTGTCGGCAACTGATACAAGGGAGCCTCGACTGATGCAGTGGGAATCGATTTTGGTATGGCATGGAGGTGCAGAGGGTGGCCATTATTTTACGACTAATTTGGTGCATGTGTGGTGCCACTTGCAATAGATCATACTGTAGTTCCCATATGGTGGGATGGATTTTCAGCATCACCTAGATATGGCTTTGCCTCCTGGAGAGGATTGGGACCATAGAGGTCGGTTGGTGTACTTTATGTTTTGTGATTTTGATAGTATAACAGATGTTTATGTATGGATGGATGTTGATGCTATCTTTGTTTGTGTTTTTGCAGATGTGGGGCCTCAAGGCCACAAGGTGGAGTTGGTTGGAGAGTCAGTTCATCAGGGGCCAGTGAGACCATCATGGGTAGAGCTAAGGGTTGGAGAGCGACATCGGAGGGACGATGTTGGCGCAAGGCCAAGAGATGATGCCAAAGCTAGTAGGAGGCATAGATTTGATGACCCGGTGCAGGGCCATCACATGCTCCTCTGGTAGAGGTCGACGGGGTGTTAGAGGATTTTTGTCACCGATTGGAGGTGGTGCTACAAGGTGTACCCAAGGGCATGTGGTCTCATATCCAGGACGAGGGATTCCTGGAGAAATGTGTGGGCCTTCTGGCAAAGTTGTGGACCTTGATCCACAGAGAAGATATAGAAGGAGCAGCTATGACTAAGCTACTGCCCCTGGACCTGGAGGACCCCTAGCTGGTGGGGTACCTCCTCCAGATAGAGGACCTGGTGGTGGCACTCTAAAGGAACCATGAGTGCTATGTTGTATATTTTTTGTATTTATATAGGCCTGGGAGACCATTTTGTATAGGGTAGTGTGACACCCATTTTGTACCTATAGGGGTGAGGATGGCTCTCTTTCCCATGGGAGATCTACATGTTGTACTTTTTTGTAAACATTGATTACACATTGATCAATATATATATATAAATGGATATAGATTTTTGGGATCTTTGTGGTGTTTACATGTGATGATATTTTGTGATTCTTTTTATGATGTCTAATCTATATGTTGTGATAGTATTTCAATTATTTATGTATGTGTGATGATGTCTTGATGTGATATATGCCAATATAACACTAGGTTAGCCATGTTATCTACTATTTAATTGAATTGTCATGGAATATATGTAAATGTAATGGAATCAAAATGATGAGATAAGAGTCTAACTTGCAGGTATTTGCAGAAGAGGCAAGGATCGCGGAGACGATACACATTGTTGAGCTACAAGACGACAAGCTGGGAATATAACATGATGCTAAGATGAAGAATGTGGTGGTGAATAGCCTCGACAAGGAGGCCAATGATGATTGCGTATTCTGATTGGTTTTTGGTTGTTGAGCCCAAACATACATCGCTGGAGTGGAGCAGTTCATGTGAGGGGGTGTAGAGGGCCCAAGCAGCCGAAGTGAGATTCTGTGTATAGCGGCTAGCTCCGTCAGCGTAGCCAATATTGTAGGCCGATGGAGAAGACATCTGTCAATAACATGAATGGTAGATCATACATAGGGCATCGAGGGAACAAAAGAAGAGTAAAAACTCTACAAATTTGTACGAAAGAAAAATCCTAGTGTAGGATGACTATGCTTAGGCGTAAAACTTATTTAAGTACAACCCATTGACAGGTTCTTTGAGAGGATATCCTTCTAGAGAGGCCAGGATCTATGCGCCTTTAGTGAGGCAGTGTTGGATGATGTAGGGTCCATGACATAATGAATTGAATTTCCCATGACTGAGAGTATCATGAGGGATATCGTAGGCTAGGATGAGATATCCTTCGCTAAAGGAGCGAAGGTTGACATGGCAGTCAAAGGTGGCCTTCAATAATTTTTTAGCTGTCTCATTGTTGTGTAAGGAAGATCGACGATCTTCATCCAGTGACCTTAAGTTCAGAAAGTGTTGCTCCATTGGAGAAGTGTCAGATAATAGCTCGATGGCGGTGCGAAACGTGGGAATTTCACATTCAATGGGGAGAGTGGATTTGATCGTATGGACGAGATGAAATGGTGTAAAACCAGTGGAAGTTTTAACTATCGTGTGATAAGACCATAGTGATGAAAACAACATATGATGTCAATTGGTCTTATGGTTGTTGACAGTGCGTTGCAACATGGTTTTGAGGACTTTGTTAACTGCCTTGACCTATCCATTATACTGGGGTTAATATGGGGAGGAGAAATCGTGGGATAATCCTAACTTTGAGGAAAGTTCGATAAATATATAGTTCTCAAAGTGTTTACCATGATTGAAGACTAATTGTAATGGAAATCTGAAATGGGTAATGACATGGTTGAAGAAAAAATGTGTTCTTGTGTCAACGGTATTTTTGAAGGTAGGCATGGCTTCGACCCATTGCCACAACGATGTGCTTATGTCCATTACTAGATGGGGGGTTGCAAGTCATGAATTATATGCCCCATTTGCAGAAGGGGTTGACAGTGATGACTAGATGTAGAAGAGCAGGTGGTGCTAAGGATTTGTTTGCATAAAGATGGCATTTGTCATATCGCTTGATAGTGTGGATGCAGTCATCAAACAATGTGGGCCAGAAGTATCTAGCTCGAATGATTTTCTGGGCGGTGGACATCCCTGAGAGGTGTCCATTGCAAGTGCCACTATGGCAATCGTTTAATACTCTATCTTCTTTGTCGATGGTCAAACATCGACAAAGTATCGTGTCGACCCTACATCGATACAAAATTTCACTAATGAGGAGGTAGTGAGGGGCCTGATGGCGAATGTGTCGACGATCACCTAGAGAGAGATGAGACCCAAACTCTTTTGTCTGAAGGTAGATGATACGGTCGCCATACCATGGGTCATCTGAGGGGATGTAGAAGAGGTGTTCGTCAGGAAAATATTTGTTGATAGGTGAACTAGCCGCGTCTGAGGGAAACACTGTGATGATTTCGGTGAGGACGAGTGATTTCTTTCTTTTGGTAGTTTCAAACTCTAGGTCATATTCCTTAAGGATGATGATCCATCGAACAAATTTTCCATTAATGTTTCGTCGACTAAGCAAGTATTGCATGGGGCTGGAATCTTCCACGACTTTGATAGTGCAAAGCAAGATATAATGACACGTTTTATGGATTGTAAGGGTGAGTTTCACTTCATGATTATACTTTAGAGGTGGTCCTAAAAGATTTTAACTGATGTAGTAAATAACATGCTCGTGGCCATCATCCCCTAGTTGGACGAGAACTCCTGCTACTGATATGGTTGATACTGACAAGTAGAGCATATAATCACGATCATAGTCATGTGGACTAATCAAAGGGGAATTGGATAGTTCCGCCTTTAAATCATCAAAATTGGTTTGGGCATGTTCATCCCATCGGAATGGGATATCATGATGCAGTAAGCGAAGTAAATCATGCGCATGAGTGGTGTAATCTAGGACAAAGCATCATAAAAATTTGGCTTTTCCTTGTAGGCTCTACAGTTGGTGCAAACTTCGAGGTGGTGGAATTTTTTTGATAGCTTGTACCTTGAGGGGGTCCATAGTGATGTCGTGTTGGGAGATGATAAACTTAAGGAGGCCTCTAATGGTGACGTAGAATACACACTTGAGGGGATTCAAGAGGATATTGTACTGTCGACACCGTTGAAAGATGACCCGTAAGTCATCTAGATGTTGAGTTCATTTCTTGGATCGAGTGGTGAGGTTGTCCAAGTAAGTGAGAATTATGCGGAGAGATCATGGAAAACATAAGTCATGGCCCACTGGAATGTCACACCTACATTTTTTAGTCCAAAAGGCATGACATGATAAGAAAAACTACCCCATGGGGTAGTGAATGCAGTTTTATACTAATCTGCTGGATGGATTTGGATTTGATTATAGCCGGAGAACCCATCCATGAAGGACAAGGCATTGTGGTCGACACAATCATCGATAATTTGGTCAATGAAAGGGGTTGGGAAGTTGTCTTTTGGACAAGCATGGTTGAGATTGTGAAAGTCGGTGAAGACGCGGATAGTGCCCTATTTTTTATTAATGGGGAGGGGGTTGGAGACCCATGCAGTGTATGCGATGGAGTTTATGAACCCTGTAGCACGTAATTTGTCAATTTTGGCTTTGGTAGTCGCGGATTTGTATGGGTGAAGTGGGTGTTTCTTTTGACAAACTGGGGTGACATCGGAACATGTGTCGATGCAATTTTTGACAATAGAAGGATAAAGGTCGGGCATCTCTATATATGACCAGGAAAAAATATCCCTACATTCCTGAAAGAGGGCTTTGTAAGCCATGAGTTCTTCAGGGGAGCATGTGGCACCAATGGTGATTTCTTCTATGATTCCTGGTTTGATGGAAATGTCGATTTTGACAGTGGGGGAAATGTTGGCCATGTTTCCTTCTTCAAAAGAATCAGGAGTAGGGATAGGGTTATTGAACCAATCTATTTGCCCTGACGAGATAAAATTCTTGGTTTCGATTGCACATATGGAGCCTTGGCTAGGAGGGTTGAAGGCTTCCTATGATAGAAAAAGTGATTTGTGATAGAGTGCATTCCATGGGCAATCGGGGGTAGTTAGTTCCTCCAAGATATCTTCGTTGAGTAAAAAATGCAAGAATATAGGGGATCTGGGGAAGTAACATTGGTTATGGTCACCGTGTGACTATCGTTGGGTGGTGAAGATGTAGAGGGGGTATCGCAACTATGGTGCAATGGTGTGCTTGACATAAACCAAATGTCTAGATACTATGGGTTGTAAACTGTGGATAGGGGTAATATTTCCCGAGGAAAATGAACTGGAGAGTTGAGAGGATTTGGGGGCAAATCGGCATACAGTCTATCCATGAACCATGGAGGGATAGGGAGTGACTCAAGTTCAGGGGAGGTGATGTGAATAGTATCTAGAGAAGGAATAGGGGGAATCACTTGCCTCACAGGAAGTGAGGTGGTTGGGGGATTTTGAATAAGGGACATTTGACGATGCCTGTATTCAATGAACGTAGGACACTGGTACATGAAATGATCAATTAATTCACAAAGAGATCGAGGGAACCTCATATGTTCGTTGAATAAAGTTGATACATAATGGATGTCGATGACGTTGGTACTCGATGACGTGGGTAGAGAGGGGTCTTGCTGAAAACTTTGTCATACCACCGTCAGCGTCTATAGAAACTGGGGTAGTGCAGGGCAATGATGAGTGTAGTGACCATACTCTGAACAGATGGCACACGTGAATTTGGTTTGCAACCCTTTACTACCTGTCGTGGGAGATGTTTTGGTAGTACTAGTTATGCTTGGTGAAGCAACAAGTGATGTGGTTGCTCGATGGAATTGGATCATATTGTGTAACTCAGGGAGGGATGGACATAGATTAGTGGGGTGTCTCACTCTCTCGCAGAGTGCACAAGGAAGTTGAACACTGGTAGGAAGTGGAGCGGTGGGCTCCTTCTTCTTCCGTCTGCCCCTAGTTGTAGCGGTGGTGCTAGCAATTGGGGGTGAGGGTCGTGTGGCCAGAGTTAGTATTGGAATCTACATTGGGATTCCCTCTGATTGGGGAGGGAGGTATGTTTGAGGAACCATCATGGGTGGGTGTTGTTGGCGATGGAAGTCACTCCTGGATTGCTAGTAGGAGAAGAGTCTGACACCCATCAGTTTTATGTCACGGTTGTTTATAGATGTGATGACCGAATGGAAGCCAACTCAAAACAATATCATTCCAACTCCAAAACTAGGCCAGGCATGCATAGGTGAGTGAGGTCTTATATAAAATTCAGAAAGTGAGCTGTAGTAAAGGGTGAACAGGCGGAAGACTTATATAAGAGAAAAGTAGAGTTCTATTATTAACATCGAGTTCCTAACAGACTATAGAAGAAGACATCCAAACACAATATCCTCTTACGTTCAAACACAAAAGCCAGAGAATGCAATAATGCAACAATAAATCTTTTATCATAACATAACTGCAATAATTCACGCGAATTAGTCAATCATGAACTCTCTTAGCATGATATGAAAATTAGATGGAGTACGAAAAACTGTCTGCCATAAAACAAGAGATCTCATATACAGATGCATAACCAGCAAACTAGAATATCTGTTAAAACTTTACAGTAGGGAGCTCTACTCTACCATCGATGCCTTACAAAATACAAGGACTAAGTCTATATACTCAGGAAAATTCACCTCACAGAGGTGTGCCCAGTCACCCAAGGCTTGGTGTCACTTCATTCAAACTCGTACTGATACCTTTCTTCAGGTGCCATCTTAAATGCGCATGGCTCTGGCAAGGAGGGTAGCTGAGCCATTAAGCGTTGAGCTAGCGTGTGCAGGCTTCTCTGTCTAGTCGAGGACTTCAGCATGGTTTCTTTGGAACAATCAGTACGTAGGACCTCTTTGAGAAAATCGCTCGCCATACCTTCCATTCCTCACACTTAATGAATGAAAGGAGGCTTAAACCACACGTTTCTGCCTTCATTTACTCAAGCGAGAGATAGTATTGAGATTGGATCCAATGGCGCCCAGGGATCATGATGATCCCCTCTGTAACTGAACTCAGTGCCTTTGGCATTCTTTACACAGCTCCTTTCTTTCCCCAAGTGGCCACAGGTTGTGACCATGTGATTATTCCCAAGGCGCTATCGGCGTTTCGAGGTTCAGGGTTTCGACATGTGAAATGTCGAGGAGCGCTTATAACTCGAACTCCCGAATACCGACATGGCGTGGATGCGTGTTGTGCATCCTTCAGATGGACGACCCATATAGTATGCGTTATTATAAAAGGGGTTGTCCCCCCTTACAGGCTCGCTTGATATGACCTGGGCCTAAGACCGTGGGCTCGACGCCAAAGTTGCTTTCGACATTTCCCTGATCATCAATTTTAACTATAATGAACGGACACCTCCTTGACTCCCGAAACCCTGATCCCCGATATGGTGACTGGCAGCCAACTATCCCAATTGGATCGGAAGCCCCAGATTTGTCCTGAAATATGGGAGTTGTCCCTTGTGCTAAATCTCGGGCAGCCCGGTAGCCCCGAAAACTCAATGACCATTGATTAAATCTGTAGGTGGATCTCGGCCACCGACTGTAAAACTTCACCCACTCGCTTGATTCATCACTGAAAAAGGATTCTCTCGTGCTATGCTTGGCGCTTCCTGTGTAACCTGTAAACCTGGGTTCTTTTGCGCCCAAGACAAAAATAATCGCTAACATTAGGCTCTATGGGGGATAGAGTTGTCCCTACGATGCTCTAAGAACTCCTTCTGCAGCTTCAGTGCCTTGCTATTGGGCTATGGTGTCACTTATTAAGCCAAAAAACATGCAAAAAGAAAATAACCAAGAACTAAAGGATAATATTTACAAACAAGGGAGTCGTCTGAGGCTCAAATAAAACATTTCTTCAGAAAATGCCCATTCACTGGGCTGTTGAAAACCTCTTCACCCTCCAGATCTTGCAACCCGTACGTGTTATTTGAGAAAACCTTAGAGATTTTGAAGGGGTATCTTAACTCCCAAAGTAAAACCGTTCTTTCGGTTGAAATTTGTAGAGGATATCTTTGCTGTTGGTCACATGCTTAAGCTAGTTTTGTGTTTTTATAGTTCAAAGAAAATTTCTGTTTTTGATTCTATCAAGAGATTGGAAAAACAACAGCTTTCAGTGGTTTGGGCGAGCCTCCGGCGTGCTCATTAACCACCGAAAGCGTTCAGTTTCGTCAGCAAAGTGGTCAATACAAAAAGCAAGGAACCACCGAAAAGGTTTGATCGGGCAAAAAGAAAGCTCGTGCTTTCGCACAAGCCATATGTCAAAACGTTGCAATGATGAAAATTTCAAACCGCCGAAAGGCTTGCGTTAGAGGACATGATACTCATTCATGGGTTTCGACCGAAAGGTTCCAAACTCCTGCGCATTATCCATTGCATGTCATTTCCAAATATGCGTCGAACGGTGACAGACAGTTACGGTCGCACGGAGCTTCGTTCCTTCCCAGTGATAGATACATTCATGATTAATTGACAGGTCATTCATTCAGTTTAAAACTCAAGTGCTATATGGAGCCCGAGGATCGCTGAGGATATCTATCAACACGCGATTTTTCCAACAAATCGCGATTTTCAGTCTCAATCCCTCTTTTCGGGTGAAGTGGCATGGTAGCTCCGAATTCAAACAGGCAGTTCGAGTCGAGTAAATCGGATTGGGTTATCGGGTAAGCCTGTAATCCTTTCTCTGTCAAAATTTCATGAATTCATTTGCCCCGAAAGGTCCAGATTTCGGCTTTCCCTGTTAGTCTGTAATTTGAATGTGTGCCGACTTTTAGTACATTTGTAAACCCTATTGCCATGTCGAACCATTCTACAGTCTGTGTGCAAGTAACATTGACCATATCCTTAACTCCTAGAACCTCTGTTTCCCGAATACCTGGTTGGTTATAGTTCCAGACACAGTTCTCTTTCAGTCATGTCGAGATCCGGTCCTGCATTG
>JZKD02S2298326.1:280904-302908 GCA_000966675.3 Picea glauca
TTACTCTCCAACCTATTCCAAGGCCCTAGTCCTGAGCTAGTGTATGCACCCTACAAACAAAAAGTCTACTTGATTTTAATTAGCGTTGCTTTTAATGGGATTTTTTAAGTCACAAAGTATGATGGTGAAACTGATGGTGTGTAAAGACTCAAAGCAAAATGAACAAGAAATGCTTGGAAACAAAAACTTTTACAAACAATGCAAAAACCAACAACTTTTCAACAAGAAAGACTTCTTCTCTTTTTAAATTTACTAAGATCTCATGCAGTAAATATAAAGGACTTTCGCTCAGATCTGCGAGCTACTTATACTCTAAATGCACTGCAAAAACTTATGCAAAAAGACTTCTTCCTAGCTACTGATGCAACAACACAATCTTCAAACCAAGAAGAAAATGAAACTAGATATATTTTTTTTATTTAATTGCAAAATGATGCAATAAAGGGAAAATTTCGACAAGCAAAAAACCAAGAAAACAAAATAAAGTTCTGGCTTAAATCACAGATCGAAATGAACCGGAGCAAAGACGCAAACAAGCAATCCAGAAAGCACCAATTCTAACACTTGTCTAAAAACCATAAAACAACAATTTTTTCTTTTTGTCTTTCCTATCAAAACATTAAGTAAGCAAAACACAACCTAAGGATATGAGGCCCTAACTTACTGACTATGCACCCTAGACTCCAAACCCTGAAAGGAACACTTCTCACCACAGGAGGGGTTGACTTCCCCACCCAAGTTGAAAGGCAACCAGACAGGCCCGCGACTGTCACTGGGACAGCACGCGTTCAAACGCGTGCTGAGCTACAACAGCAAGTGGGTACCCACTAGAAGATCTAAAACAGCCCGCGTGTAGGTATAAAATCACAGAAAAAATCAAACACAAGCAGCCCAGACCTGAAAGAGGCCTCTGGTATTGACAACCAGGGTCTCTAAAAGGCTTGGATGCTTCTACTTTAACAGAAAAGAAAAATTTGCAAAAAGAAAACAAATGTAAAGAATAACCAACACAATAAGGCAGACTGAAAGCAATACAATAAACCAATCAAGACCCAGACAGGATCCAGAAATCCCCCTGAGAAGGTAAACTTTTGACAGGGAAGAGGAGACTGCCTCTTAAGCTTCCTGGTCTCTACACGCTACTGAAACCACTACAGCAGGCGTTCAAACGTGGGTTGTAGAAGGTTAGGGCATGGGTTACACACGTGCAAGCCTTCTACAGGCCGAGTGTACCTCTGTGTGTCCCAAGAATAAGTGTCAAGCAACAGTCAAGGAAAAACTGGTATTGATAACCAGGTTCCCTGCTAGCTTTTGACCTAACAGAAAACAAAAACAACAAAGAAACAGAAATTTTATTCCTCTAAACTACCCAAAAACCTCAATGAGATCTGGAAACCTTAAGAGTAAAAATATCCCCAGTGGAGTCGCCAATTCTGTTGTGGGGAAATTCTACCCTACGGACTAACAAGCTAGGGCTTAAACTTGCATGCAGATCATGACCCTTCAGAAATTACTTTTAACCTTCTACCCCAAATCTAAAACCCTTTTTCACATGAAAACATGGGAAGAACCAACTAACCTTTTTATCGACTATTGGTGTAGATCCTCCTTTGAGCTTTATCCCCTTGCTTCTGCTTCTCCTTCCAAAGAGTGATCCTGCAATCAAGACAAAACTACGCATGCATGCTATTGTTCTACTAGAGGATTAGAGATTAAGAATAAATCAAATAAAACACATAAGACTCGTGCATTTGGGACAGGAAAAGTATCTTTCTATTAATCTCAAGATGAATCAACTTACAATGATTATAGAGGCCGGCCACCGTTCCTTGATCCTGATCCTAGGCTCCTCCTCTTCTTTGTCCTCCAAATGCTTTGCTTGAATTCTCCTAAAGCTTGAGGAAAGGCTAAAGGGTCGGGACAAAACGGATTCGACAATTGGGCAGAGTTTCTTTGCTATGATTTTCCTCCTTTGAATAGTACCCCTACCCCTTCTTTTATAGGCTAGAAGGAGCTAGGGTTTTAGACGAACTCTCAGCCATGCATGGCTAGGAGTTCCAGTTAACTGACCCAAAGCTTTTCATTTCGTCAGAAACTTTCCTGATTTTTTTCTTTGTTAGGTAAACGTGGGCTGTAGTGGGCCAGCCAGTGTTCCAATGCATGCAGTATAAGGCCTGCCAGCATTCCAACGCGCCCAGTGATAGGTTAGGGAGTGGGTTACTTAATTTGGGAAGTTTTTGAAGAGTCTGTTCAGCATGGCTTTGGCAATGAAGGGCAATGAGTTAGCCTGATGCCAAGTAAGCATGGATGGTGCAATTTAGGGTTATAACAAGGGACAAGTCCTCTCAGAATGTGATTGTTGGGCAGCTGAATGATCTGGTGATTAGCGATCTTATTTAAAAACTCCTCAGGATGAGGGTCACCTTCCAGGTCGGGATCCCGGTCAATGTGCAACACAGAAAATTTGTCCACGGATTGTAGAAACCTTTCAATTTCCAGATCATCTTCGAACACCTTCCAATGTTTGACATTGTCCGATACAGAGGGCCTGTATTTTATCTCAACATCACTTTTTATCCCAGGTGGCAGAGGAACCTTGAGCAAACTGGCTGATATGGCTAAAGAGTCAGCTAGAGTATTTTCCCCCCTTGGAATGAAAGAAATGTTAAAAGACAAGAAGAAATTATCCATTAGGTCCCATACTTCATTTCTGTAATTTCTGAGCCGAGGATTATTAGCATGATAAGCCTTTCTTATTTGCTGAATAATCAACTCAGCATCTCCAAATATCATTATCTCTTTGATTCCCATTTCCTTCGCAGACCTCATGCCCAGAATAAGAGCTTCATACTCTACCACATTGTCAGTGGTTTTGAATTCTAGTTTGTATGACAGGGATATGGCCTCTTGACAAGGTGAAATTAAAACCACTCCAGTGCTTGCACCTTTGCTATAATAAGCTCCATCGAAAAACATCTTCCACACAGAGGGGGTTGGAGGGGAATTCGGATAGTCAAGACTGGGTTGCTTTTGGACTTTGAAAGGCTCTTCAGGAGCATCAATGAGCTACAATAGGATAGAACCCAAATCGGTGTCAATTGCAAAGATGGGGTGATTGGTGGGATTCGGTTCATCACTGACAATGTAATCTAGCTGAGCTTCTCTATAAAACCTCCTTTGTTCCCCTCCGAAAACCAGAATGGTGGCATACGTGAGATCCATCTGAAGTGTTCCCCCAAGATTTTTTATTCAAGATCGAGACAACAACATGCCGAACTTGGGGGGAACATCAGCTACCACAATATCCATGACCACACTCTTCATGGGCAGCTGGAACAAGGAAACTACCAGGTCTTTGATGACTCCCAGGAACTGCACCCTCCTTGAGTTGAAAGAGTACAAATCATGATAAGTTTTGGTCACCTCCAGTTCCAATTCTTCCATAACTATTCTAGGCATAAGGTTATGGGAAGCCCCCGAATCCATGAGGCAATTATGCAACACTTTATCATGTATGTTCAGGGACATGTAGAAGGGAGGGGATGAGTCATCTCTATCTTCTACCATGGGACCTAAGACAACTGTCAACTTTTCATCTTGGATATTTATTGAGTCGGTGGAAGGCTGAGGGGAGTCAGACTGTAACAACTTGGAGAGGGATCTCTTGAAATCTTCATTTTTAACTTGTTTAGAAAGGGGTACAGGGATTCTAATCTTTTGAATCTCATGCTCAAAATTGAAGGAAGGGGCAGGCTTAGGAACTTCCCTTACCTCCATGACAGGTTCTTTGGCTACTGGTGAAACATTCTGAGCTTTCTTTTATTTGGTAGTGGCTGTTGCAGCTTTAATAGGCCTATCCGCTACGAGGGACTGGTCCTGGTTGTCAAAATTTCCTTCTTTCCTCTTCGACCTGAGATTATATCTGTTAAGGGTGTTTCCAGCTCTTTCCTCTCTACTCAACTCGTTGATTTGAGCATTGATAAGGGATTCTTCATATGCAGCTTGAGTCAGATGAGGAAACGGGGATGTGTCCTCAATGCAGTGGATCTCAGGGTCGATTTCATCCATCTCCTCCCCCTCCGAATGAGATACTAGCTTGTTTTGGAGAGGGGTCTGAATCCTCTAATCGTGTCTATCCATGCTCCTTTGTTCTCTAGGAAAAGCCTATGGCACATTGTTATTCGACTTCCTGAAACCTCTACCATCTGCATTTTGGGGATTTCTGTAGATGGGTTTCCCTTCTAATTCCCACCTTTCCATCCTGGCAGAAAGTGATTTTAGCACTCTTACTGTCTCATCTGTCTGGAGGGGTAGGGGAGAGGAACTCGATGGGGAAGCTTTAGGCCTCTACCTAGATATGTTTCTACCAGCAGTATTCCTGAGTCAGTCAACGGCCAATATATTAGATTCTACCTTCACGGCTGCGTCCTGTATGTGGGCCAGCGTAGTAGCTCTCCTTTCCCTCAACAGGAGGCAGAAATCGGGATCACAATCACTAGAATAGGTGATCTTTTTGGGGGATTCGGAGGGTTTTATCTCAGCCGGTATTCTGTTGTACATTTTATTGAATCTCTTGGAGAATTCGGAGACAAACTCCCCTTCTTTTCTCCTTAAAGACCCAAAATCTGTCATGTAATACACGAAATCTTTTTTATCTCCCCACTATCTCAAAAAGACACCATCCAATGCTTCTATTCCATTGATATATCCAGGAGGCAGGGCCTTGAACCATTTTCTAGCTTCACCTTGAAGGCTATGGAAAAAAATCCTCATCCATACATCTGTGTGCATGATGACGTTATCATCTGTAAAACTGTAGAAGGCTTCCAGATGTTCTTCCACAGATATGTCCCCCTCGCCTGTAAGTTTAGGCAGTTGCTTGAGGTAACTGTCTGCTGGAAGGGCATTAAGCTATTGAGGTAGCATGAGGGGAGCATACCTAGAGGCTATAATGGCCTCCATTCTGGTCATGGGGGGATTTGGTCCTGCCATAGGGATATTGTGTGGAGGGGAACTTGGAGGAGAAGGATTTCAAAAAGGGGATACTGGGGACGGGCTTCTGAGGGGAGTGGGAAACAATAGAGGATTCAGGGAGAAGGATAGCGAGCTAAAGCTGGCGGATGTTTCTCTTTGTACAGAAGTGGTGACTGTGACAAAAGGAGAGGTGGTAAAGCTGGGAGTGGGGAAATCTTCAGCGGTCATAGGTCTACACCAGGATACAACTTCAGAGGAGATGGGAGAGACAAGGATTTCTCCCTCTAATCCTAGACAAGGGGGGGAAACCTCAACAAAAACACTCCCAAAATTCAAGAAATGGGAAACTTCAGAAGACAGTCTGCTAGGAAACTGAGGTGGAGAGAATGGAGTTTCTACAAAGGGAGATGGTGGATTACCTGGTTTGGCAGCAACAGTTTCTCCTTTAGGGGCCCTTTCTTTACCGAGAACCACCTCCCGATCAGTTCCAGACGTAGCTAGAGGCAACTAAGGATGGGACCGCGTGTGTTTGCCTCTAAAAGCCACAATTGAGGCGGTAGGCTCACCACAGTGGAGTCATCACAATGGAGTCGCCAGGTGCAGAAAAAAAATCTTCGAAGGCTCTGAAACCTGATGCACCTTCAGAATTCAGAGGCTTAATGTCTTTCAATTCTGGAAGAAATCTTCAACTTCGTCCCCGGCAACGGCGCCAGAAATGTTGGTGTGGAAGTCACTCCTGGATTGCTAGCAGGAGCAGATCCTAACGCCCATCATTTATATGTTGCGATTGTTTATAGATTGGATGACCAAATGGAAGCCTACTCAAAACAATATCATTCCAACCCCAAAACTAGGCCAGGCATGCATAGGTGAGTGAGGTCTTATATAAACTTCAGACAGTGAGATGTAGTAAAGGGTGAACAGGCGGAAGACTTATATAAGAGAAAAGAAGAGGTATATTATTAACATCGAGTTCCTAACATACTGTAGAAGAAGACATCCAAATGCAATATCCTCTTACATTCAAATGCAAAAGCCAGAGAATGCAATAATGGAACAATAAATCTTTTATCATAACATAACTGCAATAATTCACGTGAATCAGTCAATCACGAACTCTCTTAGCATGAGGCAAAAATTAGATGGAGTAAGAAAAATTGTCTGTCATAAAACAAGAGATCTCATATACAGATGCATAACCAGCAAACCAGAATATCTGTTAAAACTTTACAGTAGGGAGCTCTACTCTACCATCGTTGCCTTACAAAATACAAGGACTGAGTCTATATACTCAGGAAAATTCACCTCATAGAGGCGTGCCTAGTCACCCAAGGCTTGGTGTCACTTCAGTCAAACTCGTACTGATACCTTTCTTCAGGCACCATCTTAAATGCACATGGCTCCGGCAAGGAGGGTAGCTGATCCATTAAGCGTTGAGCTAGCATGTGTAGGCTTCTCTGTCTAGTCGAGGACTTTGGCATGGTTTCTTTGGAATAATCGGTATGCAAGACCTCTTTGAGCAGACCACTCGCCAAACCTTCCATTCCTCACACTTAATGAATGAAAGGAGGTTTCAACCACCTGTTCCTACCTTCATTTACTCAAGTGAGAGATAGTATTGAGATTGGATCCGATGGCGCTCGGGGATCGTGATGATCCCCTCTATAATTGAACTCAGCGCCTTTGGCATTCTTTACACAACTCCTTTCTTTCCCCAAGTGGCTATGGGCTGTGGCTACGGGTTGTGACCACGTGCTTATTCCCAAGGCGCTATAGGCATTTCCGGGTTCGGGGTTTCGACATGTGAAATGTCGAGGAGCACTTATAACTCAAACTCTCGAATACCGACATGGCGTGGATGTGTGCCACACGTCCTTCAGATGGATGACCCAAATAGTATGTGTTATTATAAAAGGGGTTGTCCCCCTTTACAGGCTCGCTTGATATGACCTGGGGCTAAGACCATGGGCTCAGTGCCAAAGGTGCTTTCGACGTTTCGCCGATCGGCAATTTTAACTGTAATGAACGGACACCTCCTTGACTCCCAAAACTCCGATCCCCGATACGTTGACTGGCAGCCAACTATCCCAATTGGATCGGACACCCCAGATTTGTCCTCAAATATGGGAGCTGTCCCTTGTGCTAAATCTCGGGTAGCCCGATAGCCCCGAAAACCCGATGACCG
The DNA here is from genome assembly GCA_000966675.3 of Picea glauca. NCBI lineage: Eukaryota > Viridiplantae > Streptophyta > Pinopsida > Pinales > Pinaceae > Picea > Picea glauca. Next base: position 288,064 of record JZKD02S2298326.1, read on the forward strand.
TCGATTAAATCTGTAGGTGGATCTCATCCGTCGACCGCAAAGCTTCGCCCGCTTTCTTGACTCGTCACTGAAAAGGGATTCTCTCGTGCTGCGCTTGGGCACTTCTTGTGCAACTTGCAGACCTGGGTTCTTTTGTGGCCAAGACAAAAATAATCGCTAACAGGTGTAGATACCATACCAGAATGGTGAGCACCATGTTGGGAAGGGTATGCATTGCAACTACCTGAAAATATTGTACGCCCGATGGGGGGTAGAAGAAGGGGATTTGTATGATGGCTTGGGGGATTGGATCCCAAAATGGGATTTCCCCTTGGGGAAGGGTGAAATCGGGGATAAGTGGTGTCATATGGTTCTTAGGATATTCCCAAGGTAGGATTTCTTCCATTAGTGGGACATCAGGGAATGGAGAAGCCTCAGTGGTAAGAATGGTATCTCCAGTTTCGATTCCATTAGAATATATGACACACACTTGTGTTGATGGGTGTATTGGTGATGGTGCTCCATGGTATTCCCCCAACAAGGATGGATCTTTGAAAATTCTGGGGGCCATCTCAATGAGTGGGTATGTGTCAGAACTAGTGCGGACAAGACATAGGATGTTATCAATGTTGGATGAGTGGTTAGGATCGTAATGTGAAACTTGGTCGATGGTGATGATCTTCACATTGTGGGGGAACATCATCGTTCGAAACATAGAAGAAGCCATTTCCTTCATAGAGTACATGTAGCTACATTCGAACAAGATGTTGTAATCGAGTGGGGAGTCGATAACATCAATGTCTATAAGGATGGTTTTTCCCCCGAGTTCCATGGGGACATTTTGAAAGAGCCCTTTGGGAGAGGATGGTCATCCATCATAGGATCTCAAAGTGATGGCAGATGGTATTAGCTCAGGGGAGACAATTTTCTGCCATACCATTTTGGACATGATGCATGTGGATGCACCTTCATCAATGATACATTGATGAACCATGATGTTCTAAATCTTGACTGGTATCTAGAACGCTACCAAAGCTGTGAGACGAGGTTCCCCACAATCTAAATAAAATGTGATGAGTCTAGTATCAGTAGGGTCGAATTCCCCCAAGGCAGAAAGAAATGATTTCCATTGAGTGGGACATATTTGGATGGATTTCAATACTGACATGGTTGCAGGCGATTGCACCAAATCATCGACTAGACTATAATTCTATGTTTCCCTAGCCCGAGGGTTGTTGACATTCTGTCGTAATGGGATGCAAGGAATACGAATGGGGGGTTCAAAGTTAGGGAGTGGAATCATCAAAGGTTGTCTGGCTGTAGCTGGAGCTACTTCCAAAGTGGTGGGAGTAGATTCAGGGGGTGTGTTGTATTGATGACTATGCATTTGCAGAAGAATTTCTTCTTCGCTAGTTAGGAGGATATTGCGATCCGTCGGATTCCCAAGGTTTTGATATTGTCCCATCTGTGGTGGGGCAAGATGCATCTCCTACTGGGTATTCATCACACCTTTGTGTGGAATAGGGTTTTGAAACACAGCTGGGGGTGGTTGTTGCAAATATTGTTGTGGGGCCTGCTAAGGGGTAGGCAACGCTGGAGGACGTGGCACATTCATGGAATATTTCATCTGTTTGAAGTCAGAAATTTGGGGGAAATGGTGAGTATAATGACCATTCTCACCATAAAGGGAAAAAGAGAAGTTCATCTAGAGATTTTTGTTGTTGTTCCTCCCTTGGTGCTTGTTGTTATTTCCCCCATGGGGGGTTCCAGTTACCCTAGTTCTGATTGCCCCCAACAGATTGGTTTTGTTGGGGTTTATTTCCCCTAGTCCTGGGTTAGTATTGTTTTGGTTTTTTCCTTTATTTTTGGCATTATTTGACTGATGGGATGGATTTGTCGTATTTAGTTGTTCAAAATTTTGAAATTGTTGAATGGGAGAGGCTTGAACAAAGTTAACCCCAGTGTGTGGTTGTCCTTGTGGAGGAGCAATGGGCTTTGGAGGAATAGGAAATGGAAAATACAGATTATGTTGTGGCAATGATCCGTAGGGTACATGGGAAGGTGTAGCACTTTCACTAGTGCTTAGGGTGTAAGATGAGGTAGAGGGGGTACCAGAACTTGGTTGAATAGTCGGGTGCATCATGGGTGTCGGCGAGGGTCCACTCATGGGTGGAGGGAGGACAACAAGGTATGGTAGCTGAGAAGGGGGGGGTAAAAATGGGGTCCTCCATACATCGATGGATATTTGGGTGTATCGTACATAGGTGGTCGTTGGATGTATGAATTATGGTGTGTTGTGGTACCAATCAATCCACCCATTGAGTGAGACATCCCAGGTTTGTCCTGGTCGAATGGTATGGGTCTCCGGGCATCAGATAGTACTATGTATAAGTATCCTAACTGTGCATAAATGAGTTCATACTGTTGAGCCTTGTTGATGGCTGCCTCTTTAGTTTGGGGGGAGGTGGAGGCTACATCTTTGGCAAGGAGAGGGACGAGTGATCTGAGAAACTAATCAAGGCATTTTTCTTTGGTGGTTTCTTCTTTGCATAAACTACATTGTCAACGCCATTCATGAATGTGGTCAGTGATATGTGTGGTTGAGGTTTGTTTAAACTCAGAGAGAAGTTAGATATAAATGTCATGATGAACTAGTAGTTGAAAGAAGGTAAAAAATGTTTTGGCCAATGATTCAAAAGTCACATGGAACCCTGATTTTTCATCCACATACCACTTGGCTGATGCACCTGTGAGTTTTCACTGAAATAACCTTAGATGGACGAATTTGTCCATGATGTTGTTTGAAGATAACCATAAGTGGAAGGTCATGATATGGTTGGAGAGATATTCTTCCTCCTTTCCTTCAAACTTGGGAATGTTTGAAGGTATTTTGGTAGGCATAGCAGGCCATGTGGGGTCATGCAATATAGGATCATTTGTGAGCTTACTCAGATATGGTATATTGAGGAAGGCAAAATATGGCATGTGGAGTGGTGGTGGAGGATTAGTTACAGCCATTGTGTGATCAGGTTGTGTACCTGACCCTTGAGGGGGGTTGGGTGGGGTTGCACTTCTCCCTTGAGAAGAATTTTTCCCCCTACTTCCTTGTAAAGGAGAGATAGTGGATGGTTGGCCTTGGGAATTGGACCTAAGTAAAGTGGAACCAAATAAATTTGATCCCAAAATAGTATCACTTACAAGGGTATGAGAGGGTTGAGCTGGTGAGTTGGCAAGAATAGGAACTCCTCCTAGAATAGGAGGGAGGTTCTGCAAGCATCTGGAATGACAGGGATTCTGTGGGTCCCCTATGATGTCCGACTAGCAAAGTGAATGGGTGCAAATGGTGATGAGAGCAATAAAATCAACAAGAGACTTTGTATAATTTGGATCTTCACAATATATCTCACAATCGCATGTAATTAAATGAGCATCATACATAAATCAATTGAAAAGAAGCATACATGTGGGTAGGTGGATTTTTTCCACATGGGAGAACAAAGAAAACAAATGCTTGTTTCCTAAAAAGATGTAATGTCCTTCCTTTCAAATAGTACTAGACCTTCCAATAAAACTCAACAGTGGGGTCTGAAGCCATAGGAAGAGGAGATAGTGACAGATGAAACAATCAATTATAATGAGGGGTAGAGGGTGCATATCCCGAAAGAGCTAGCAATATTTCCCAATAGCGACAAAAAATCTGATCAAGGTGCAATTGCAGCCCACAATTGCCACCTAGGTAGATATCCTAAATTTGGCCACTAGGTATCTCGGTCAAAGTGTGACATTTACATTTTCAGCCTTAGAAATGGGTCACGGGCTAGATCCCTTCCAAGAGGTGGGTGCCTCAAGGGGGGACGCAAAAAACAGTCGGACCTCGACCTTCGACCCTTCACTGGTATCTCCCTGCCTTATGGTGTAGGAACACTTGAATTGGAGGATTTTAAAGTTCCCTATTTATCAACTTCTAATGTTTAAAGATGTGAGAACCAAATAATGGGGGGTTATTTGGATTCCTACCCCCGAAATCCTACCTAGACTAAAAAATTTCTTTTTTCACCTCCTGTGGAGGAAAACTTAGTGAGTTTTTAGAAAACATTTAGATGTGGTTGGTTGAGAGATTGGGAGTGTGAACCAATTTCATTTGAGTTAAGTGGTAGTGGATAATTTCTTCAAGAACTAATGAGACGTTTCAGAATCCCTTTGGAGGAGACCTACTTCAACCTCCACAATTCGAGATGAAATTATGTGAGTGAAGAGTGACTTTGTGTTTGAGCAAGTGAATAAATTTGTCAAATTTTTAATAAGTTAGGTGTCACCTTGCAACATGTGGACTTCATGTGGTCCTTACAAATCTTGATTATCTATCTTACTATATTCCATTGGTACAACCTTGTGTAATTTTAAAGTTCCTAAAGAACTTGCATGTGGACATATGGGTCCTTACCAATCCTTTAAACTCCTTAATGTGATTTAATTTAAGAAATCTTTGAAAAAACTATCCTAGATTGTAAGCATGTGGGCATGTATGGGCTCGTTACTAAAATCTTTAAACTCCCCTAGTGATGCAAACTAAGAAAGTAGCTTCAAAAACTATCCTATCTTTGCAACATGTGGGCATGTATGGGCCCTTACAAATTTAATATGTTTGAAAAGAAACTAAGAGGAGCCCTAGGGGGGATTTTGTCCTCTCCTAAAGATTTTGTTAAGGGAGATGAAATCTTCCCTCAATCACTTTTTTTATTCTCAAGATTTTTCTATGGTGCAAGAGAAGAGCATACTCAATGATTAAAGTTTAATTTATGGTCCTGATGCAATTGTTTTCTATATGTGATAGTAAGGAATCTCAACTTAATTTTTACAATAAAAACAAGCCATCCATGTGGAAAATCAAAGAAAAAGAGGAGAAATATGGTTGTTTTCAACTCTCTAAGTGCCTATGTTTTGACTAACCCTTCATGTGGGAAGGGAATCTAAGTGTGGTGCCTTTATAAATTGCATCATAGCAAGATTTTGAAGGCTAGGGGCCTTCAAAACATCACAAAAAACTCTTACAATGTTGGAATTCTGGATAAATGCATGGGTTACAGTTCAGACAGAGGTGCAGTGGGCACATAATGCACAGAGAATCAAAGACCTTTTCACATAGTGTGTGCACAGAACATAAGCGTTGTGGGTGCACAATGCTCTGAATGCGTATCTGTGGGCTGAAATACCCGTGCACGTTCTCATATGTGTCGGGGGGGGAAGGGATTTCAGATGGAATTCTCCTCTTCTAGTTCCAAATTCATCTCTTTGCAGGTAAGGCTAGCCCAGTTATGATCCCTGCAAGGAAAATCGATCAAAAATAAGTTCTCCAACAACCCAAATAGGGAGAAAATTGATGCCTTATTCTCAGTACAGTCGCCAATTTGTTGTGTCATTTTCGTCACTCCAATGAGAAAAAGAAGGGCACTTGCAAGTCTAGTTGGGCCTACTAGATAGGACAGAGAATATGAATCAAATGAATCAATTGCATGAAATAAACATACAACTAAGCTAACAACAACTAAATAAATGAAACTAAAATGTATGAGGAAACTTGAACCAAAAACCAATCAAACAAATTACCAATAATCTTACCACCAATGGATAGTTTTATTAGTGGGAAAACAATAAAGAGAGAGGAGGACTTGTGCATCCCCTCTTCCTCCTAGGGATGTATCTTGAGTCCCCTATCTTAGAGCTCTTCTTACAAATGATAATAAAATGGTGAACAAATCTAAGTTTATTCCCTCAAGAGGTGAGGTGAATAGCTTAATGAGATGTTGCTAATATGCTATAATAAGAAAAATAGGTTTATTGAAGGAGAATAGAGGCAACATAACAATAAAATGAGATTCTTGAATTCATAGTGCACCCATGGCCTCTTTTTATGGACTGACTTCAAATATTTTTTCAATTGGTTCTTGGTGTGAACAAGGGGCCCTTTAGGGCACCCTTGGGTCCTTGAGCAGCCCCCCATGCAGATTCATCTCGGATTTGAGGGTCAAATCAAATTGGGAGTTGGTCCAGAAGTGGGTGAGGAGTCAACAAAAACCATAAATGTGTCGTTCACAGGAGTGTGCAGATTTTTGTGTACACAGTCATGCATCGGGCGCATGTGCGCTCTAGTGGTGTCTTTGTCCTATGCACGTGGGTGCACTTCCTTTAGTGTTTCATCACATGTCAATTTTTTAACCAATTGTATAGTTTTTCCCTTTGGAAATGCATATTTGGGGTTGTAGTTGAACTAATAGGTGTTTGGAGATGTTGTATTCTTGTAACCATTTGCAGACGAAATTTCAGTGATAACATTCTGCCTCTTCATATTCTTCTTTGGAGTCTTCTACTTCCATGAATAGAACTATTTATGTCTCACTGTTACTGAATTCATCTTCATCTGATGATGAGATGTCTTCTTTGATGCATAAGCTTTTCTTGAAAAATTTCTTTGTGGTTCTTTTGCCTTTATATGTTTGTTTTCTATTTGAGTAACCTTCATCATTTCTCTTTTTCTTATGAGGACATTTGTCAGAAAAATGACCAATACCATCACAATTAAAACAAATCAAAGGAAGCTTACCTCTATACCTGTTGTTGGTTCCCTTGTTCAATCTTCTAAAAAATTTGGCCGCTTCTTCATCATCTTCCAAGACATCACTACTGCTGCTATGTTATTTTTCCTTTTGCTTTCCCTTTGCTTTGATATTTTGGATGCTTTGAAGGTTGCTTCTTTTATATCTGGATTTTTCTCTTCAGTTTTCATTTCATATGATGTGAAGATTCCATGTAGTTCATCCATGCTTTGAGTTTAGATATTCTCATTCTTCTAGTGAGGATATCTTAGGGTCAAATAACATAGGAAGAGATCTTAGTAGTTTTTGAACAATTAAAGATTCTTTGATTTCTTCTCCCAATCCCAGGATTACATTTACAGTTTCATCGACTCGTAAAAAGTGAGCTGCAATATTTTCATATTCCTTCATCTTTAGTTGTTCAAGCTAACCTATGTAAGTTTGAAGCTTTGTTGATTTTACTTTTGAATCTCCTTCATAAATATTTCGAAGTTTGTCCCAAATCTCTTTAGCAGATTTACAATGTGCAACTTTGGTGAATACTGATTCTCCAAGACCATTCAAAAGTGCATTTGTGGCTTTGGAATTATTTTGACCGATTTTCATTTTTTTGTCATCTGTCGGTGGAACTGTTGGTATTGTGTATCCATCTACAATTGATTACCAAATTTCAAATCCATGTGCTTGTATATATGTCTTCATCCTTATGCTCCAAAATTGTTGTTGGGAAAAATACCCTACGGACTAGCAAACTAGGGTCAGACTTGCATGCAGATTTTGACTGTAAAGAAATTACTTTTTTAACCTACCACCCAAAACTTAAACCCCTCTTTCAAAATACATGCGTGGAAAGAAACTACTAACCTTTTTACTGATATTTGGTGTAGATCCTCCGTTGCGCTTTGTCTGCTTGCTTGCATTGCTCCTTCCAAAGATAACCTGCAATCAAGACAAACAACTATGCATGCATGCTACTTTTCTACTTGAGGGTTAGAAATTAAGCACAATTTAAACAAACCATAGATAACTCATGCATTGGGACGGGAAAAGTATTCTTTTATTACTTGAAAAATGAATCAACTTACAATCAAATTCGAGACCGGCCACCGCTCCTTGATCCTGATCCTGGGCTCCTCCTCTTCTGTCCTCCAATTGCTTTGCGTTAATTCTCCTTTGTCTTGAGGAAAGGCTAAAGGGTTGGGACAATGGATTCGACAAATGGGCAGAGTTTCTTCGCTGTCTTTTTCCTTCTCCAAATAGTACCCCTACCCCTTCTTTTATAAGCTAGAAGGAGATAGGGTTTTGGACGAACTCTCGGCCATGCATGGCCAGGAGTTTCAGTTAACTGACCCATAGCTTTTTTCTCCATCGGCAACTTTCCTATTTTTGTGTTTTGTTAGGTACACACGGGCTGTAGTGGACCTGCCAGTGTGTACACGCATGCAGTAATGGGTTAGGGCGCGTGGGCCTTGACCCAAGAGGATTTTCAAGAGTTTGTTCACCATAGTTTTGGCAAGGAAGGGATATGAGTTGTACTGATGCCAGGTAAGCATGTGTGGTGCAATTTAGGGTTATAACAGATGCCCCCTAATGTGTGAGGTCAAAAGAGCATCTGATGGCCGAAATACATTACCAATCTTTTACCAATCTGTATTGATATGCTGAATGAGTGAGCCCAAGAATCAGGAACTAGGAGGTGTCGTATGCAAAATAACAAGTGTCTTACCGAGGCGGGCATACCCATGCTCGGGATAAAATAGAACCATGGCTACCAATCAAATACACTGTAGATCCATATCAAACAACTATAAAGAGTAACCGCGAATAATACACAGCGGAGTTACATCTTGAAATCAGGAAGACATACATATAGAGTATCTATCTCCCAGAAGCTGATTCGGCCTGATGGATGTACTTCATAGCTCGAGCAACAACTTCAAAATCTTCTAAGACTTGGGTAGGAGTGTAATATGAGTGTACGACTGCACTATCCAGAGGTCTTCGACAGCTCGTCGGTTATGGACTTGATAATCTTGATGATCGGACTGAAGGCTTCAGTGATTTCGAACAAAGACTTGATTGGACGTTCAGGATGGCTGGGTATGCGGACAAGAGGCATATTGCAGAGGGGTCGACTCAGGCTTAGTGACAAAACTTCCCTTGGACAACAGCATGACAAGTGATAAGACTCAGGCAGCATATATGTTAATCATAAGTCTACAAAGTAGGAGGCAACGCAAACTCTCCATATGTTTGGAAAAGTAACCAAACGGTGGAGGACACAACTCTATATAGCGAGAAAAGATTCCTAAGGTCATACTACATCCCATAGTCTGATGATCAAACAGACAGATGTGATTTATCTAAGGGCGACTCATTATGCTGCCAATAAAGAAAATACCTTTCCCATCCTCTTTTTGGGGTATATTTGATTTTTTTGTTCTTTTTGGTAATTTTTGAAAAAGAATAAAGAATTATTACGTTACAATGGAGGAACGAGTACGGAAAACATACAAGCTCAAGACACAAGGACAAGACTGATGTTTGGTAAAATGATACTCGGGAAAAATCCTCCAGCGGCCAAAGGTGTTAAGACGCAGAAGAAAATTGTCACAAGGCTAATGGATAAGGTATGAAAATGCGGTTGATAGAACACACAATGGTAACGTCCTTCAATGTAAGATTAACGATCCCAGAGAAAGTAAGATCGGTGGTTTTTCATATTTAGAGAGTCTGAAAAAGCATAAAAGGAGACTCCAATGGCGTACCTTTTTCGAAGATAGTCTAGTCGGTTCGAAAAAGGGATAAAATAGCACCAATTAGACGTCAATTCAAAACCATTTTAACGAGTGTGACAAGGACAAGATCACTCGGCCATTTTTTCATGTTTAAGGAGTCTGGAAAAAACTTAACTATGGACTCCGTCAGGAATATTCTTCTGGACCAATTTAACGAGTGTGAAAGAATAAGGTCACTCGACGATCTTTTCAAATTTAGGGAGTCTGAAAAGAGCTTAACTATGGACTCCGTGGGGGTTTCTTTTTCGTAAATTTAGTCCCTCAGGCCCGAAAAAAGGAATAAAATTATACCTGAGAGTACTCTTCTAAAGAATAAGAATTCGATAGAGTATACCTTTGTTCGTACAGTTGATCGTCTGGACCGAAAAAGGGGTAAACTATCGCCGGACAGACAAGATCGCTCGGCATAAGAAAAAGGCAACGAGATGAAAAAGTTGGGGTGGTATCCTAACCTATATGCTCAAGTTGATTTTTTGAAAAAAAAAAAAAATTATGGACCGTCAATATTTTTTCGAAACTCAAAACAAAGTGTCCCAATACCTGATCAAATCCCTCCCATATAACTCCTGGCTCACTCTAAATGGTTTTTGATATAAAGAAACTGATAAGGGGGACCAAAAAAGTGACAAAAAGAGGCCAAAAAATCTATAAATAAAAGCTGCCAGCTCATTATCACCATTGCTAATTTGGAAATTGACTCTGGAGCCAAAATACCCCCTTTGCCAAAGATCGTGATTCCAGGAGCTATAGTGGATGAAACGAACTTCTGCTTGGACCAAGTAAGTACAAACTCCCTTATCTAGCTAATCAATACTTCCTTTTTGTTATTTAAGTTATTTTTTGGGTGGGTGTCGACCTCAAAGAGGTCGGCCCTAGGTACACGTGGGCTATCCAGAGACAGCCCGTAGGTACACGCGTGCAGAGAAAATCCTGCACACGTGTACACGTGACTGTCACCTCTACAGCCCGTGTGTACCCCTCCCTATTGATGAAAAATAAAATGGAAAGAAGCATTGACCCTCCTTTACCTTGTTGTGTTGGCAGGATGTATGTCCAGTGGAGGGAGAGGGAGCATGAGGCAATCAGTGAGTTGGTTGTTGCAGATGCGAATGTTGTGGTCGTGTTAATGCAATGCGGTTTGATCAAATTCTTTCTATGTCCGTTCATGCATGCGCAACCAAGGCTAATGAATGCCTTGATTGATTATTGGCACCCTGATGCAGAGGCATTTATGCTAGAGGGGCAATCTTTGGTGCCCACCACCGAGGATATTTACTTTCTGACTGGCCTCTCAAGGAGAGGGGAACCAGTCAACTTTCAAACTTTTCCTGTAGGGTCAAGCAAGGTCTCAGAGCTGATAGCTGAGTATTGTGAGGCTGGGACCGATCGTAGAGGTTCCTCGGTACCTATTAGCAATATTACCAACCTCGCACTATAGACTATCTTGTTGCTTATTGGGTGGATTATCGGCTTAGCAGTCGTGCATTAGGCTTCGCGCGCACAGATGAACTGTGCTATCCAGTGCATGAATGCACAAATTTTTGATTGGAGTACCACACTGTTGGAGTGTATGAATAGGCAATTGACAGATTGCCAACAACGGACACAGAGGAACTTCGGGTTCAGGACTATCTTGTGTTCATTCTTTTTCGAGAGAGTTCCATGCTTCAGTCCTCAGGTTGTAGTACGAGGACATCTAGCCTCTTTCCCTACAGTATGTAGATGGGCAGTGTTACTGCCATGACAGGGTGGTGGAAGGACCGTTGAGGCCTTCGACGATGACTTTTTTGCTTGGCTATCATGATAGATCCCTGCTATCGAGGACTACCCATATGCGGGGATAGACTTTTCTAGAGATCCAGAGATACTCGTGCCTCCTAGTGAGGAGTGAGGGGAGATGGGTAAGTCTCCACCTGTGTAGTTTTTTTCTTTGCATATGTAATTTTTATGTCTTTTTTGATATATATATCATGTTTTTGTATGTCAAAGTATTTGACGAGTAAATGTTTGTTGCATGCAGATGTGGGACCCATGCGACCTGCCAATTATGCACGGAACAGGCATCGCCCACACCCAGAAGTCGTAGCTTCCGCCGCTGGGGGAGCAATAGTAGCCGGGAACCTCCCAGCAGGAGAGGCCGAGAGGGTCCTGAGGTGAATTGAGTGAAACTTTATTGCGCTCACTCGCACAATCTCGATGGCGGAGATAGAGGATCTATTGCCCTCCATGCAGCCTCATGTTGTGGGGGAACCTCGGACATGGGTCCAATTGTTTAAGCATTTAGCCTGTGCTGTAGATGACTATAACAGGGCCCACAGGCCCTGAACAGACTTTAGACTTTTTGATATGCCACAAGAACTTATATGTATATATTTTTTGAGGGCATAAGCCCAGTGACTCGTTATTGTTCCCATTTTTGAGGCGCTTGCGTCCATCTATGTACTCTGATGATTTTATGATGTTTATATATGGTTTTTATCCTTTTTGTGTCTTATGGATTCTGTGTGCAAAAATATATTTACATGTTTATGTCCATGTTCTTTTTATATGTGGGCAAGATGCCAATCTAAAATGTGATTACCTAGAGTATCTGTAACTTGGTTTAATCTCTTAGGAACATGAAAATATGTAATATAATCAAAGTTTCATTCTAAGAGACGTACCCTAAGGAATTGTCGGTGTAAAGTTGGATCGTGAATCCGATATATTATGTTTAGCTGCGACACAACCAGTTGAGCATCTAGATAGACCCGGAGATGAGAGATACCCAATGACAAGGCATCACAAAGCAACTCAATAACTGCACTATACTCGGCGAAATTATTTGTGGTGTCACCTAAGCATATCCCTTCGGAAGATAACAACTGACCCTGTGGTGTAAAGATTACCCAAGCTCCGGAGGCAAGCCTCCACATGTGTCGACTAGCACCGTCCGCATACCCAACGAACACCTCGGACTCACTTGACATCTGCCATATTAACGAATGATAACATCAATGACACGTCCATAACACTTTTAAAAGAAACGTAAAAAGTAATAGTACAAAGACTATACATATGTTACAAAAAGTTACCCACAGTGACCTTTCTATGAGTAATACTTCTTGAGGTAGAGCCCATTTCTAGGCTCCACCAAAGCATTCCCTTCAAAATTGACCAAATGATAAGTGCCCTTTTTTAATACCTCTTTGATAATGAAGGGTCCGAACCACATGGGTTTAAACTTTCTTGCCCCCAGGGGGTCCTTGTCTTGGTCATAGACCGGAACAAGGTCGCCCTCAGAAAAAATCCGAGGATGAACGGACCTATCATATTGACACTTGACCTTATGTTGATGAGCCTCGTTGGCCAGGGCCGCATCACGACATTGTTCATCAAGCTGCTCAAGGTGTACTAACCATTCTTCAAGTGGAGAAGTGTCTGGCAATAACTGTCCTGCCAATTTCAGAGATGGAATTTGACATTCGATGGGCAAGACTGCCTCCAGCCCGTAAACGAGTTGGAAAGGTGAGAAACCAGTTGCAGTCTTAACTGATGTTCGGTAAGCCCATAATGTCAAGTATAACATCAAAAGCCAGTTTGACTTAGCTAATTTGGTAGTTTGTTGTAGAAACTTCTTAAGAGTTTTGTTTACAGCTTCCACCTACCCATTGGCTTGGGGATAGTAAGGTGATGAATGTTCCTACCACAACCCAAGCTTTGATGTTAATTCGGACATCATTTGATTCTGAAAGTGACTGCCATGGTCAGTGACAATCTCTCTCGGGACGCCGAACCTTGCCATAATCTGGTTGAATAAGAAGAGAGTTGCAGTCTCTCCATCATCTTTAAATGTGGGCATAGCCTCGACCCACTTAGTGAAGTAGTCCACAGCTACGATGATATAGCGGTGCTCCCTTGTTGACGGGGGGTTGCATGTATTGTAATCAATCCCCCACTTAGTGAAGGGACCCACTGTGACGACAGGAAACATAGGAGTAGGATGTGCCCTCATCTTCAGTGAGAAGACTTGGCACGGATGGCACTTATTGATCGATTTGATACTGTTATCGCACAGTTTGTAGGAAGGGTTTAGGTAGCTTGAGTCAAGGCTTCAAACTGGCGTAACAGGAGCTTCCCCACCCATTGTCACCTCGATAGGGAACTCTTTCTATTTAGGATGGATAATCCAAGGGAGACGTCCCTAGTAATCTGGGTTTCTGAAAGGACTAAAGGTTTAATGGATCAAGATAAGAGATTCCCTTTCACAGATTACTGCCAAGAATGAGATAGTCAAAGCTGATAAGAGCACCTGTTTGCAAGACAAGACAAATAAAACTAAAGAATGTGCTGCAGTGGTTAGTACTTCAAAATATCAATGACTATCTTCAACATATATATGAGCTATGATAAGTGTAATTATTGATGAAGTCAATGATTGCAATTAAAGACAAAGTCTTATAATACTTCTTCAATAAACATAAAGTGATACTGTGCATTCAATGTATAAAATCAAATCCTTGTATTATCACAATGCAATAGATATCATAAATCTGCTCATATATAAATATTGTTGCTGCGTCAGAATCGTAGATTGAGGGTGACGTCAGCCCTAATTCATGCTAGTTTTTGGAAGGCAAAAAGTGAACGTTTTGCACAATAAGCCAAGGAAAGTAATCTATACTTTAGTGCCAACCAAATCACAAATTTTTGCACTTAAACAATGGTTAAAAGAGGATTGATGTCATCAATTTTGCTGCTGATATAAAGGTGACGTCAGCCCTAATTTGAGGTTAGTTTAAGAGAAAAAGAGGTGGACGTTTTACAATTTAGACCAATGAATATATTCAACACATCAATGCCAATCAAATGATGACCTAGCCGCAATTTTTTAACCAATCAAAAGTTCAATAAAGGCATGATGTCATCTAGCTAGTTAGGGTTTGTAGGGTTAGTTAGGGTTTCAATTTTAAAGAGTTTGAAAGAGTTGTTTGAGCATCAAAGACTCAACGTTTTAGTTCTTAGACTAGTGCCTTGGGTAAATGGAGTCAAGGAGTAAGGCTAATAGCTTGGGAGAATCTAAATCTAAGGATGAGAGAGTTAGGCTTGATGGTGTTGCAATGGCAAGGCCACCAAGTCAAAACCCTAAGGGGAGGAGGCTCATTCCGGTGTAGCTAAAGCTAGGCCTCGTGCTCCTCCCTCTTTCCTTAGAACTCTTTGGAAAAACAGCTAGCTTTAAAATACAAGTCTAGGGATGAAAAGTGTTGCTTGAGGACAAGGATTTTCAAACCCTAAGAGTCCAAACCCTAGGTGTAAACTCAATTAGGCCTAGGACATCCTCTTTTTTCAATTTGTATCCAAAAATAACTCAGAAAAAGGAGAGGCTAGTGTAGTTATGGCTAGGATAAACCCTCTTTAATCAATGGCTAAATTAGTTTTTATCATGGGGACATGAAGCCACGACCTACTTGTGTGTTGGCTCCCTAGGGTTTCAAT
>JZKD02S2298326.1:322305-339718 GCA_000966675.3 Picea glauca
AAAGCGTGGGAGACTTGCATGTTCGCGGTTGTGAAATTTAATTGACTTCAATTTGAGATATACATACTTTATTTGCGACAGTTATGCTTGTTATATTTAAATTTGCTCTTCCCAATGGACTCTGCCATTGACTGTGAAAAGAAAATTCAAAGCGAGAGAATCGTGCATGTTCACGACTGTGAGAAGAAAATTCAAAGCGTGAGAATCTTGCATGTTCGCAGTTGTGATATTTAATTGACTTCAATTGGAGATATACATAATTTATTTGGGACAGCTGTGGTTGTGATATTTAAATATAATTTATTTGCGACAGCTGTGGTTGTGATATTTAAATTTTATTAAGGGCTCTTCCCAATGGGCTATGCCATTGACTGTGAGAAAGAAAATTCAAAGTGTGAGAATCTTGCATGTTTGCGGTTGTGATATTTAATGGACTTCAATTTGATATATCGATACTCCATTTGTGACAGATGTTGTGGTGATATTTAATTTAATATTCAATTTGAGATATCGATGTTCTATGATAATCAAGCGCTGTCACTCGGTACACGATTTTAATAAGATCACATCTAAGAAGGATTTTTTTGTCTTAAGAAGGATAAGAAAGGATTTTTTTGTTTTTATAATGAATCCGCTATTTAGAATGTTATTTTAATTATAAAATATTCACAATTTATAATAATATTTATAATGATAATAATAATTTAATTTTAATAATTATGTTAAAATATAAACTATAATTTATAATAATTATTTTATTTTAATGTCACAAAACAAGGTGTACATACTCTCTCTATTCAAATGTAATTTTAATTACAAAACATAAACCATAAGGTAGTGATTTATGTAATTTGTGAAAACAATACAAGGTGTACATACCCTCTCTATTCAAATATAATTTCAATTACAAAACATGAACCATAAAGTAGTGATTTATGTAATTTATGAAAACATCTATAGAGATGAAATATATGTCAACATTTATCATTATTGTTTTGTCATTATATGTGGTTATGAAAACTCTTTGTTATATTATATGGATAATAAAATAAAAAAATTAACAAAATTACAGTGTGATATTATATGAATTAATAAAATAAGAGTTTGTATTAAAAATAAATATTATAATTTTTTTTAAGTAGAATATAAAAAATATAGTTTAGTATTTCTATTTTGATTAGAGAATATTTCATTGTGTGAAAGAATTGATCTTTAAATGTAAAAAATAACGGTATATTTTTAGTAATATTTAATGATATTGATTGAAAACTTCTTTTAAGTTTATTAATTTTTAAGTCATTAATACCTGTAGACATGTACAAAATTTACATAATAGTACTTTATACTTTTGCAAGTTCACAACCCCTGCGACAATTCCAATGAACAATCTTTCATTCCATGCAACCTACACAACCTAAGGAAGTGTACCCCCTTCTCTACACCAATATCCCTAAATTTATACCACTTCCCTTCCAGGGCTCCAGTATAGATTGGATAGAAATTCTATGAGATGTGGCTCCAGGAACTCCGGTTTCCAAAAAGGAGTCTTACACACTTATATACAAATATACCTTCAATTTTCTTCAAAATTTGCAAAACATTGTACTTTCTCCTTTTGCATGGTCTCTTTATGCTCCCACATGGCATCTTCAAGACTGTAGCAAGTCCATTGAACCTTTACCAAGAATATGGTTTTGTTCTTGGGCGCTTTGACTTTTTGGTCCAGGATGTGCATTGGCTCCACCTAAAAGTCCCCTAAACATGCTCCACCTAGATTATAGTTCAATCAATTCCATGGTTAGGTTCACACACATTTCTTCAATAAATACACATGACACGTTATAAATTATCATGGATGCATGCAATCAAATCATGTATCCAACTAGGCCTATCTTCTCTATAACTTCAAACAACCCACAATATCTCATTGCCATCTTTGGGAAACTTCCCAATCTTAGTGAGCTCCTTTTATAATTTAATTTTTAAAAAACATGATCTCCCACTTTGAATTCTCTATATGTCCTACTTTTATCTACTTAAATATTTTTCTTGTCATGTGCACCCTTCAAATTCTGCCTAATCTTTACCATCTGCTCTTCCATTTTCGTTAGCAACATTAGCCCAGTAACTACTTTGTCTAGTGGGGTTTCCCTTCTTACTAACGTGTTGCATTCCCTTCCATACAAGGCTTCAAATTGGATCATCTTCAATGCTTCCAACTACCCATTATTGTAAGAAAATTCAACCAAATGAAGATAGTATTCCCACTTTGAAATATTTTCAATTACATACATTCTCAACATATATTCAATTATCTGGTTGGTCCTCTATATCTGTTCATATGATTCTAGATGATATGTTGTAATGAAATTCAATTTAGTTCCAAATCCCTTAAAGAACCCATTCCAAAAATTAGAATTGAACTCAGGATCTCTATATCGCACTATTGCCTCAGTCACACCATATAGCCTAGTAATTTCCTTCATGTAAATATCTACAATATTGGTTGCTTCGTGAGTCATTTTCACTGGGATAAAATGTGCATCCTTTGAACCTTGTCCACCACAACCATGATGGAATCATGTTGACTTGTTGTCCTTGTCAACTTGGTGATAAAATCTATCTTAGCTAGCTCACATTTCCATTAAAGAATGGTAAATGGTTGTAACAGTCTCGTTGGATTCCTCTGTGCAGTCTTAACTTTCTGACATTCCATGCACCTGGCTATGTATTCATACACATATTTCTTACCACGCATTGCTTCAATCTTCTTAGGGTCCACTGTTATTCCCTACTCTAAGATGATGTGGCCCAAATAATATGTTTTCCTTTGATAGAAAGTGCACTTGCTTAACTTAACATGTAATTGGTGCTCTCTCAACACCTATAGTACCATCCCCAAATGTTGGTCTTGATCCTCCTTTGTTTTGGAGTAGATAAGAATATCATCCAGTAAGATGATGAAAAATTTGTCTAAGTAATCTCCGAACACTCCATTCATTAAGAACTATAACACCCTTAGCATTCTACCACATTAATAACTAAACAACATTTAATGTTCCCAATGAAATAAGTGAAGAAAACTTGAAATATTAATTCTCTTCCAAAACATGTAAAATTATTGGTGCCAAATCCCACCATTACCAATCACTTTTCACTACTCAAGCCCAACTAATAACCCAACACCCATCTCAAAACTAGGACATGTAACTTTTCACTACTCAAGCCCAACTAATAACCCAACACCCATCTCAAAACTAGGACATGTACAGAAGCCAAAATATGTTCTTTTGAAATCAAATACAAAGGATGAGTGAACAAGGTCACAAAGTGACTTTATAATTCATAACACCACATGTAATTCCCTTAGCTATATCATAAATAACCCATAAGCAGAGGATAAGCCTATTTAGATTAAAAAAAAAAAAAAACTTTCTCAACAACTAAACTCAATCCTTCCTGCAACATTCATTAAAATTTTATCAGATCAATATAAAGTGCAGTGTGATTTAAAATTTTATCAGATCAATATAAAGTGCAATGTGATTTAGTTTGCATTGTCACTAATTCCCTTACTATTCTATTTATGTTTTCCTTGCCTGTGTTTAATTATGAAAGTAAGAGTTTTAACAACTAACGTATGAATGCTTGTCAAAGGAAATGGAAATTAAGAGTGAGAACATACTATCAAAAAGGGGTTTTTCCTGCACTCTACTCCTTGAAGGGAATTTTCAAAACCCAATTCCATATGATTAGAAACAAAGGCTAGGTTACCACTTCTAGACTCATCTTCCTGTAAATGATAACCTTCTATATGAATTATAGCTTCTAAACTCTCTTGCCAATGATGACAAAAATATCTGGATGAGTGGATTAAAAATTTATTATGAAATGAGGGAAAGAGGTACTCATTAGAATATAAAGTGCATTGAAACTTGATAGTGAATCCAAACATGGGGAAAAGGTCCTAACAATGGAATGTGAGATCCCTTGTAAATACTTGTTATTTTAACACCTATATAATGCTAAATGACAAATTCCTAAATAGCTTTATAATGATTCTATGTTTTAGCTTTCAATTATTACAAACAAAAATAGATAAATTCACGCTAAACCATATTTAAGGAGGATTTATCGCCTCTTATATCACATAACATTATACATAATCACCAATGAACACAAAACATTCCCTAGTCGCAAATAAAATGCATGGTTACAAATATTGAGATGATTCTGGAATTATCTGTGTCTTTTATATTGAGTGGCATATAAGGATGTTAAGAAGGAAGAATAATAGATGGCCAATTCTATTACTGGACCATTTCCTCCTCCTCCTAAAGAAAGAGGAGAAGACACTCTAACTTGATACAAGGAATCCCTATATTTTTTAAATAATGTAGTTCAGTTGTAGATTTCCATTTTTCATTGAAATCATTGTTCTCCTCCTCATGCTCGAAGATGGATTCAACCCCAAATACCAATGTCAATCTACAGGAATTTGGTAATTGATATGTATGAATGAATATATGGGATATAACTTGATATCATAAGCCAAACCGAGTGTCATTTGTGGGTACAGTATAAGCCACCACATACTCTCACACAATGTTATTAGTTAATGTACATAAATTGAGAATGGGTAAGAAAAAAAATAAGGGAAAGACAGACCCTATGAGGAGGAAAGGAATTTATGTTTAATATTTTGTTATACAACAGAATTACCAGCATGCTTGCAGTCCCTTGTGTCAGACATGTTAGAAGAAACTTTTAACAATTTTCACAAATTTCACATACAAATACCAGGTTAGTGACACTATAAATAAAAATGTAACCAAATATGTACACAACAAAAATTAAGAAATGAATTAAAATTTGAATACATGTGAATTTGTGCCTAATTGATGGGTGTTCTCCTAACTTTTAGTATTGCTCCATCCATTGGCTCCAATCCCTTGCTGATCCAGAAATCAAAGGTATTAATAACAAAATTACATTAACTTGATGCTCATGAATGATTAAATAGTTCAACCATCATTAACCATGTTGCAAATAAGAGAATTTAACAGCAAGAAGAAAGAGAAATAGACACGGAGAACTTGTTAACGGAGTTCACCAATGTGTGGCTACATCTGCAGGCCCACTTCCAAGTGGAGGACCGCTTTATTGATCCTTAATGTTAAAATTCTCTTTACAATGGATCTTTGTTGTTACAAACAGGCTTATAATATGTTGTACAAGGCCTTCTTGTGCAGGCGTACACATGCCTCAACTATCTCCTTTAAAAGCATGACTCAATGCCCCTCAAAACATGAGAAATGGGTCATTAGCTCAAGTTGTTCTTCAAATTCCCTGCATACAAAAGTAGCCTCACAAGCTCAAACAACATGTTTTATATAGTTTTTAGGCCCGGTTATTGAAGCCCAACTTCTCACAAAGATTTGGCCTCTTTTTGGGGTCAAATCTCACTCCAAATGGCCAAGAAATCTCAAACAATGCCCAATCTGAGCCAAAACTATAGCAAAATATCCACTGTGTTATAAAAAAATCAATATAGGCCCCCAAAGACTAGCGCACGCCCCTTTTTCCAGGTCATATGAGTCCATATGGCCAGGCGCCAGCCCCCAAGGGTGATGTACACTAGCCCCTCCTCCGCTAACTCCTGGTCGTATGGCGCCATCAATGTAACCAAGGGCTCGATCAAACAGATAGGCCCCCCACCGATTGGCCCTAGCCACGGTTACTACCCTGTTATTGTGGTGTATGGTTGAGTGTTGGTCTGTGGCCCATGCCTTGTCTTGTGGTATGGGTGTATACGTGTCATAGGGTTGAGCTGTGTGTGGTCGTATGGTAGTGGATGCGCATAGAACCGGGGCTGGGGCTAGACCCCAGCCCTTACCTCCTCCGCCCAAAACAAAATGCAAGTTCAAAAATTTAATTTGAACTTTGGTATGTAAGCACCATAGTAGGTGGGCTAGTAGCTCGGCGTTGCCCAAGATGTTCCCCCATGCCTGGAGGTCGTGGGGTCAACTCCAATGGAGTCCACAACCTTTTACCACAGTGAAAAAATTAATGGGTTCCACGTGGACGCCCATGATTGTTCTACGTGGCACCATTTAATTCGCCCATGATGGTGACACTTGTCAAGCGATCATTCGTCCACATCTGCCACCCTAACCAATCAGTAAGTCTATCCTCTGCCACGTCACTATATGATTAGCTTCCACATGTCACAATGCCACATCATCATGGTGATGTCATGTTGATGTCAGCATTGACAATTTGCCTCTTGACTCTTGACTTTTTGCCTGTTTGGGAATTTGATCAGAGTGCGATAAATTTCGCATACAGTGTCCATTTGAGGAAGTAAATATATGGCCAAAATCAGTGCAAAAAGATAGATGCAATGGAATTGGTTTCGTCAGATTATGAGAACTTTTATTTTTGAGCATTTTCTGGACCTGAGAATCCTACTTGATCAATCCTCCCCACTTGGAAGCTTTTGGAACACCAAAAGTCTGGTATCAGTTGGTAAATAAGTGAGGATATTGTGCCCTCACTTTTCGAGTCTCCATCCACTTGGTCTGACTTGGATTTGCACCCTTTAATCCCACTCGAAGATACTCCACATCGCCCTTGCAAGAAATACAAACTCTTTTGTCCAAAATGGTGTCTTCCTGCAACTCATTCATATACTCAGGAGAAAAATATTCTATGGAAGGAATCTGAACATTATCTCCTTGATCCTTAATCATAGGAGGCTCATAAAATCTCAAGTTTTCCACATTTACAACTAAATAAATTTGCATATATGGAGGCAATTCTAACCGGAAAGAATTAGTACAAATCTTGTCTAAAATTTTGAAAGGATCATAATGAATTGATTTTAGCTTTTTACATTCTCTTTGCAATATTTCCTTGCTAATGTATAACCATACTTGATCTCCCACTTTGAACTGATGATCAACTCGATGCATGCCATGTCTCACCTTGTATTTGGCTTGGCTTTTCTCCAACTGGTCATGTATCGCCTGATGAATCAACTGGATCAGTTCAATGAACTTTGTAGCCCTATCCACATCATTGTTTCTGTCTGCTACAATGTTTTTCCCAAAGACAAAATCCAAAGGAGATTTTGGCAAGTATCCCAAACATGTTTCAAATGGAGATCTCTGAGTAGAAGAATGCTTGGCTCGATTATACGCATGTTGCACATAACACAACTGTTCATCCCAAAGCTTAGGATGTTTGTTGCAATATGCCTGAAGTAGATGCCCTATTGTTATGTTCACCACCTCTATCTTCCCATCCGTTTGTGGATGAAATGTTGTGCTATTATTTAGTCTGGTGTCCATAAGTTACCACAAGCTTGACCAAAATTTCCCATGAAACTGGAGTTTCGATCAGATACAATAGAAGTAGGTAACCCAAAATGAACCCATACATTTTAAAAGAACATTTGTGTTGTTTGTTCATTTGTGACTTTCTTTTTACAATAAATTAGAACACACATCTTGCTGAACCTATCCACAACTACATACAATTAATCATGGCCTTTCCTAGGCATAGGCAATCCCCCCACAAAATCCATAGATACACTTTCCCATGGTCTAAAAGGAATAGGAAGTGGAGTGTACAATCCTAGTTTTATGTTACTTGGTTTGCTTATTGCACACATAGTACACCCTTTTACATACTTGGACACATTTTCACGCATTCAAGGCCAATAACAAAACCTTTATAACTGAGCAATTGTTTTGTCTACATCGAAATGTCCTACTATAAGAGAAGTATGTGCCTCCCTGATTACATGGACTCTTTTACTTTCTGGAATACATAACCTTCCCAAATGATACAAAAGTTTATTTTTAATATTATAATTCAATTCTTCTACTCTTTTACCATGACTTAAAGTTACATATACTTCCTTAAAATATTTGTCCTTGGCATATTGTTCAATGTAACTTTCATGAGTAATTGAATTGTGCTTAAGGATTGTAGCAATTTTACTAGGAGGAATTGATAACATATCAACAACTTTATTATGAATGTCCTTCTTATATCTAATGACCAAATGAAATTGAAGTAAAAACCCCATCCATCTAAAATGCCTTGATTGTTGTAGCTTAGATTATGATTGTAGATACAGTAATGGTTGGTGATCAGTATGTATTATTGTTTCTTTTCCCATTAAGTAATGATTCCATTTTTTAACACTTTGTACTAAAGTATACAATTCTTTATCATAGGTTGGATAGTTAATTATTGTTGTAGTGAAGGTATCAGAATGATAGCATATGGGATTTTTGTGTTGCATTAGCACTGCCCCCATGGCATAGTCACTTGCATCGGTTTCAATTTCAAAATACTATTGGAGATCTGTCAATGCTAGAACAGGAGTTGTACTAATCTTCAATTTCAAAGTGTCGAAAGAATTTTTTTGACTTCCTCCCCACTAGAATCCCCTTTTCACACTTGTCAAATCATATAAAGGAGTTGCAATTAGAGAGAAGTTTGAAATAAACTTCCTCCAATACTATGTTTCCCCCATGAAGCTTCTTACTTCAGTTACATTTGTAGGCTTTGACCAATTTACAATGACCTCAACTTTAGAGGGATAAATCTTGAGTTCTCCACCCCCTACAATGTAACCCAAATATACAAGAGATGTTTTGCCAAATTCACATTTTGACAACTTTACAAAAATTTTCTCTTTCTCTGCAACACAAAAAGTATCTGCCTAACATGCTTGACATGCTCTTCCCTAGTCCTACTGAAAATAAAAATATCATCTAAGCATACTATTACAAAATCATCAATGAATGGCCTAAATACATAGTTCATAACCCGCATAAAAATAGCAGGTGCATTAGTAATCCCAAATGGCATCACTAACCATTCAAATAATTCTTGTTTTGTTTTAAAAGCAATTTTCCATATATCTTTTTCAACAACTCTAATTTGATGATAACCACTTCTTAAGTCTAACTTAGTAAGATAAACTGCATGTTTCAATTGATCTAATAAATCATCAATGTGAGGAAGAGGGTAATGGTTTTTTACCGTGAGCTTGTTCAAGGCTCAAAAGTCCATGCACATGCGCCATGTGCCATCTTTCTTTGGCACCAGTATTATAGGTGACCCACATGGAGAAGCACTTGGTCTATTGACCTCTTGTTCAATCAACTCTTGTATCTATTTCTTTATCTTAGCATTTTCCAAAACTAATAACCTATACATTCCAATGTTAGGAAGAGGAACATCCTATTGCAACTGTATCTCATGTTCAACTTTTCGTTTTGGAGGTAATCCTTTTGGGACTTGAAATATATCATCATAGTTAGAAACAATTCTAACTAAGTCATCTTTCAACTTTGTATCACAATCTTTGAAAGTATCAATTCCAACAGTTTCCTTAGCTTTTACAACCATTAGTAAATATCTTTTAGTGACATTTACAATTCTCTTCATTTTCCATTAGTTGAATAGTGATAGATTCAATTTCTTCTGATGAGCTCTTACAACATACTCTTTTTCATATTTAGTTAATTGATAATTATTGTCTTCACGGTAGAATATTGTCTTTCTATCATACATATATGGACTCCCAAGTACAATACCACATATATCTAGTGGAACCACATCTAACTCAACCTCATCTATAAATTGTGAATTGATAGCAAACTTTAGGACACATTGTCTATTCACTTGCAACTGATTATCATTATGAATCCATCCTAAAGGATATGGTTTCTTATGAGGTTTAGTAATTAATCCCAACTTTTTAACAAGTGTATTTGATATCAAGTTTACTTGCGAGCCACTGTCAAATACAGTATCAATTTTTGTATGTTTGGAAATTACTCTTATGTGAAAAAATTATGTTCATTTGATCTCATCAACTTCATTATCAAATTTTAAAGACTGAACTGAAGAACTTGTACTAGCTTCAGAATTTTTACCTTTGATTCCCGTGAATGTGACCTTAATCTCATCTCCTGAATTGGACACCAAGTATGTTTGAGTTGTTTCAGTAGTCTTTGGCTTCCATTTATTTCCGAACTTTGTTGGTTTCAATTCTGAGTGAATGATCCAATAATGATCCTCACTATGGCCTTGTTTCTTACAATGAGTGCATGTAGGTTTTTCTTTCTTCACTATATTATTCTTCCTCCTTTAAACTTTTCTTTACCCTTTCCTTTGAATTTTCCTTCAGTAGGTTTAAATGGGTTTACAAAATCAACATTTACATTCTTGCCTCTAGATTCAAGATGAGTCTCTTGCACACACACCTCATCTAAACTAGTCGGATTAAACATAATAATGGTAGGTCGTAAATAACTATGTAAACCACCTATGTACTTAAGTAATGTCTTTTGAGTATCCAATGGTATTCCCAACAATAAATCTCTTTTTCGAAACTCCTGTGTATAACTTTGAACAATTTTCCCTTTTAATTGCCTAAAGTTATGCCATGACATAATAGCTTGTTGCATATATGCTAGAGGATAAAATTTCTTTCGTAATGCAGATGTAAAATCAAGCCATGAAGAGAGAGTCTTACCAAACTTTTTAAGATCTTGTTTTGTCCTAATTTCCCACCACACAAGGGTGGTTCCTCCTATCTTGAGACTAGCAAGCTGGATCATAGTCTCCTCATCTATGATTTTTTGTATCATGCAATATACTTCAATTTGTCTTATCCAATTATCTAAATTTTACGCATTTAGTTCCATATAATACAAAGACAAATAAAACTTAACATCAAGATTCAACAAAGGCATGTCAGACTTATGCTTATGTGTATGCTTTTTTATAGTATGTGTAGTAGAATGAGAACTAGCATTTGAAGTAGAAATTGAAGAAGAAGGAGAAGAAGGTGGTGAAGGAGGAGGTTTTGAATATTCTCCTTTCCCTTCACTTTTCCCCTACATAAAAGGTTCTCCTAAAATAGATTTCTTTCTCTCCAAGAAATCATCATATAACATGTTGACCATTTCTGACATGGAGAAAAATGCTTCTTCGAACATTCTAGTTTGTGAAGAAGTTTTTTCTTCTGTTCCCATTCTTTTCTTCCTCAACACTCATTCTATCTCTGAAATGAATTGATCCAATGATCCTTCTTCTCTCCGAGATTTGGATCTTGTGAGCATCCAATCCTCCACTTGTTAAACCTTCCAACACAACCAAAGCTCTGATACCAAAATACTTGATCCAAAAATGAAAGGTATTAATTATAAAATGACATTAACTTGATGCTCGTGAATGATTAAAGAGTTCATTAATAATTAACCATGCTGCAAATAAGAGAAATTAAAAGCAAGAAGAAAGAGAAATAGACACAAAGAACTTTCTAATGGAGTTCACCAATGTGTGGCTACGTCTCTGGGCCTACTTCCAAGTGGAGGACCTTTTTATTTATCATTAATGCTCATGTTCTATTTACAATGGCTCTTTATTGTTACAAATAGGCTTCTGGTCTACTACACACGACCTCCTTTTGTAGATGCACACATGCCTCAACTATCTCCTCTCAATACATGACTCAATTCCCCTCAAAACATGAGATATGGGACATTAGCTCAAGCTTCTCTTCACATTAATTGCATACAAAAGTACCCTCACAAGCTCAAAAGGCATGGTTTATATAGTTTTTAGGCTCAGTTATGGAAGCCCAACTTCCCACAAATATATGGCCTCTTTTTGGGGTCAAATCCTCCTCCAAATGGCCAAGAAATCTCAAAACATGCTCAATCTGGACCAAAACTATAGCAAACTATCCACTATGTTATAAAAAAAACAAAACAGGCCCCCAAAGGATGGTGTTATCACTAAAATTTCATCCGCAAATGGTTACAAGAATTCAGCATCGCCAAACAGTTATGAGGTCACCCATGGACCAATATTACCACAAAACCATTTCCAAAGGGTCAAAAATGATGCAACCAGTGCTAAAATTAAAGGGTGCTATGAAGACACAGAGAGAGCATGCACATGCGCGCAGTAGAAACTTAGAAATCGTGCACATGCGCACGATGCGTGACTATTGTCGCAAAAATCCATGCACCTAAGAAACGACGCATTTATGAGAGTGGTCGGCCTCCCACCCAATTCTGGTTCAGCTTCCAAGTTGATTTGACGCTCAAATCTAGACTGGATTCAACTGGGTGGTTGGTCAAAGACCTGGAAATGCCCTAATTATCCTCTTTACACACTACAAACCGGTTGCACAATACCTCAAAGGAATGTTATAAAAAGGCCATGGATGCACTTCATTTTACAAGGAATTTCATAGCAAAGTTATGTTGCCACTATTCTCTTGAAGAATCCCCTATTCTTGCCAAGAGTATACTAGCATCATTGCATTGGGCAATCCATCTCACCCCTTGAGTGTATTTGTTTTGAGTTCTTTCACCATTTTTATTTTCAAAGTTGTAAGAAGAGCTTGCTTGTGGGGGTCCAAGAGCCCTCCCTTAGAGGAAGAAGGGACCCATAGTCCTCTTTCTTCTTGGACCCATGTCATCAACCTTTCCATTGGTGACATGGGTCTTATTGTTTCTTTGGTTCTTATGTCCCTATGCTCATTAGTTTAGTTGTTATTTTATTTCTTAGTTTAATTCTTAGTTGTTTTTTTATATTTATTTCTCTAACCCTTTCCCTTATAGTTGTCCTGCTTAGCAAACCCAACTAAGCTTGCAAGCACCTGTATTTTGCTCACTAAGGTGATGAAAGAGGCGCAACAGATTGGCGACTCCACTGGGGAGAGGTATCAATTTCCTACCCCATTTGGGTTTTTCTAGCTCTTCTTTTGGTTTATTTAACTTGCAGGTGCATTAACCGGCCCAAGCCGATCTGCTAAACATCCAATTCCAAGATGAATTGAGAGAATTCCATCCGCAATTTTCATTCACGACCGTGTGTCACCTATGCGTGGGTTTTTAGGCCCACAGACACACATCGTGCACACATGCACCTAAGTCACAGTTTTGTTCTGTGCACCTATTCCCAAGAGTTTGTTTCGATCTGCGCACATGCGCTCTATGCGCCTCTGTCTCCACTGAGACCCGCGCACCTGTGCAAAAATTACACATTGTAAGGTTTTTTGTGAGTTGGGAAAGGCCATTAGCCTCCTTGGAAGTGATTTCATGCATGTTTTAAGCTGCACCACACTTATTCCCCTCTTCATATAAAGGGATTAGTCAAAACACATAGGCACTTAGGGAGTTAAAATCATTATTTCCTCTTTTTCTTTCATTTCCACCACATGGATGGCTTGTTTTGACTAAAAATATAAGTTGGAAATCATTTGTAATCACATCTAACTTGCATTGGGACTAGAATTTGGAAAACAATCGCTTAGTATGCTCTTCTCTCATGCCTCCAAGCGACCTTGAGAATCAGAAAAATATTGTGGGACAATTTCATCTCCCTTAAGAAAATTAAAACCTTTAGGAGAGTGCAACAACCCTTCTTGGGACTCCTCCTAGTCTATTTTTCAAACACATCTTAAGATTGTAACAGGCCCATACATGCCCACATGCTACAAAGATAGGATAGTGTTGAAATTTACTTTCTTAGATTAGATCACTAAGGAAGTTTAAAGGTTTTTTAATGGGCCCATACATGCCCACATGATCACAATCTAGGATAGTTTCAAAGCTTTTCTTAGATCAAATCACAATAGGGAGTTAAAGGAATAGTAACGGACCCACATGTCCACATGCTATCTTCCTAGGGACTTTTGAATTATGCAAGGTTGTACCAAAGACATTTAGTTAATTAGGTAATCAACACTTGTAAGGACCAAGCGAAGTCCACATGCAGGAAGGTGACACCTAATTTATTAAAATATTGGCACACATTTTCACTCATTCACACACAAAAGTCACTTATCACTCACATAGTTTTCCCTCTTGAAAACATGGCGGTCAAAGTAAGTTTCCTCCAAAGGGATTCTGAAATACCCCACCCTTTTCTTGACAAAACTATCCACTCCCATTTAATTTCAACAAGATTGGTTCACACCCCCAATCTCTCAAACAACCACATATAAAAAAATTTCTAAAAAACTCACTAAGTTTTCCTCCACAGGAGGTGCCAAAAGAAATTTGTTAGTCTAGGTAGGATTTCAGGGATAGGCATCCAAATAACTCCCCGTTATCTGGTTCTCTCATTATCAAAACAATAGAAGTTGTCAAATAGGGAACTTAAAATCCTCCAAGTCAAGTGTTCCTAACACCATAAGGCAGGAAGATACCCGTGAAGAGTTGAAGGCTGAGGTCTAGTTGTTCTATGAGTCTGCCCTTGAGGCACCCACCTCTTGGATGGAATCCAGCCCGTGACCCATTTCTTAGGCAAAAAATATAAATGTCTCACTTTGACCAAGGTACCTAGTGACCAATTGTAGGACATCTACCCAGGTGGCAATTGTGGGTTGCAATTGCACCTTGATCGGATTTTTTGTGGCTACTGGGAAATATCGCCAGCTTTTTCAGGATATGCCCCCTTTACCCCTCATTATAATCGATTATTTCATCCTTCACTAGTTTCTCTTCCGGTGACTTCAAACCCCACTATTGAGTACTATTGGAAGGTCCAATGCTATTTGAGAGGAAGGACGTTACGTCTTTTAGGAGATGAGCATTTGTTTTCTTTGTTCCCCCACGTGGACAAAACCCACTTATCCACATGTATGCTTCTTTTACTTTATGTATGATGCACTTCTGATTACATGTTGATTTAGCTATATATTGTGTAAAGTTCAGAAAATTACAAACAAAGGCTCTTGCTTCTTTATTACTCTCACCACCATTCGCACACATTCACTCAGCTAGTCGGACATCATATGGGACCCACAAAATCCCTGCCATTCCAAATTCCTGCTAAACCTCTCTCCTATCTTAGGGGGAGTACCTAGTCTTTCCAACTCATCGACACCACCTTCTCACACTCCAGTGAGTGCCACTATTTTAGGATCAACTTTGCTTGGTTCCACCTTACTTGGGTCCACTTCCCAAAGTTCACCATCCACTCGCTCCCCTTTACATGGAAGCGGGGGGACAACTTCCTCTCCAGGGGGAAGTACCAACCCACTTAACCCCCCTCAAGGGCTAGGTTCACAGAACACTCACATCATGGCTGGAACTAATCCTACACCCACACTATTGATGTCGTATTTGGCCTCTCTTAACATAACAGATCTAAGAAAACTCACCAATGATCCTATAGTGCATGACCCCACATGGCCTGCAATGCCCACCAAACTACCTTTAGACATCCCCAAGTTTGAAGGAAAAGTAGGGGATGACCCTGCCAATCATGTCATGACTTTCCACCTATGGTGCTCTTCCAATAGCATCATGGATGATTCCATCAGACCAAGATTATTTCAATGCACACTCATTGTCCCATCAGCCAAATGGTATGTAGATGAAAAATAGGGGTCCCATGCGACTTTCGAGTCCTTGGCCAAAGCATTTTTGACCTTCTTCCAATTACCCATCCACCATGACAATGGTCTTGAACTACTCTCTAATTTCAAACAAACCTCAGCCACACATATCGCTGATCACTTTCACGAGTGGTGTAGGTGATGTAGCTTATGCAAAGCAGAAACCGCCAAACAATAGTGTCTTGATTGGTTTCTTAGATCACTTGTCTCTCTCCTTGGTAAGGATGTGGCTTCCACCTTCCCTCAATCTGAAGAAGAAGCCATCAGTAAGGCTCAACAGTATGACCTCATCTATTAACAATCAAGGTACTTATACACTATACTTCCTGATATCCCAAAACCAGTGCCCTTTGGCCAAGACAAACCCGTGTTGTCTCACTCAGCAAACAGACTGATTGGTAATACCACTCACCACGGTCCACAACCCCAAAAACCACCAATGTATGGTACACCTCAATATTCGTCGTCATATGGGGGAACCTGTTATTACCCCCCACCCCCTTATCAACAACCATACCCTATCCCTATGCCACCACCCATCACTGGGCTACCGCTGGCATCCCCCATACACCCACCTATTCAAACAAGTTCTGGTACCCCCTCTACCTCAACTTATAGTACTAGCGAAAGTGCAACGCCTTCCTATGTACCTTACGGATCACAAATCCCACAAAATCTGTACTTTCCATTTCCTGGTCCCCCACAACCCATGGCTCCCCCACATCCTCATGCTGGGGTAAACTTTTTTCAACCCTCTCCCATTCAACAATATCAAAATTTTGAATAGATGAATATGGAAAATCCAACCCACCCGTCGAATAATGCCAAAAAGAAAGGGAGAAACATGAACAATAATAACCTAGGTCAAGGTGGGAATCAACCCTAGTAGAACCAACCTACTGGGGGCAACCAAAACCAAAGGAATCAGAACCCCCAGGGGGGAAATAATAATAGACGTCAAGGGAGAAATAACAATACTGTTAAAACCAACTTCCCTTGTGCTCTTTGCGGTGAGTTCGGTCATTATACTCATCATTGCCCACAAATCACTGAATTTAAACGACTGAAAGACTCCAACCCTCTACCACATCCTCCAGCACCGCCTACCCCACAACAGGCCCCACAACAATATGTGCAACAACCCCCACTAGCTGTGCTACAGAATCCCATTCCACACCAGGGTGTGATGAACACTCAACAAGAGATACAACCTACCCCACCACAGTTGGGACAATACCTCAATCCAAACAATCCAGCAGATCGTACGATCCTTGTCACCAGTGAGGAAGAAATCCTTCTACAAACATGTAATCGCCAATACCACACACCCACTGAGTCTCTTCCCATTGCCCCAAAGACAACCCCAGCACCAACGAGACCCCCATTGGTGATCCCTCGCCATAACACAGAACCACCTCTTTGCATCCCTCACATCCCATTGCGCATGAATGTCCATAACCCATAGGCTCGGGCCACTCATAATTACAGTTTGGTTGATGACTTCGCACAATCCCCAGCCGCCATGTCAATATTAGAGGTCCTTCAAACTTGTCCCACTCAACGAAAATCATTACTTTCTACCTTGGGGGAATTTGACCCCGTAGATACTCGCCTCATCACATTTGATCTCGACAACGGAGAACCTCACCTCCCCACTCTAATCGATTTTCAAATTCCAGTAACAATTTGGAACATTACAGTATATTGGTGCATCATTGATTAAGGTGCATCCACATGCATTATGTCCAATACAGTATAGCAGAAACTTGGTTCCCCCGAACTCATACCATCTACCATTACCTTAAGAGCTTATGACAGATGACCATCATCTCCTGAAGGAGTCTTCCAAAATGTCCCTGTAGAACTCGGGGGAAAGACCATTCTCATAGACATTGAGGTTATTGATGCCCCACTCGATTATAATATCTTGTTCGATCGTAGCTACATGTACGCTATGAAGGCAGT
>JZKD02S2298326.1:339768-351470 GCA_000966675.3 Picea glauca
CCTCCCTGCCACAGCTTCGGGTAGGTGAAAGAAGAAGGAGCCCACAGCTCCACTTCCCCCGCGCATCCAACCTCCTTGTGTGCTATGTGACAAAGATGGACACCAAACCAACAACTTCCCATCTCTACCAGAGTTACAGAACTTGATTCCCCTCAATCAAACTCCATCAACACTCACCACTGTAGCAAGTACTGCTGCTACCACCCCTCACTCAAGTAGTAAAGGGTTGCGAACCAAATTCACTTGTGCTATATGCTCAAAATATGTCCATTATACCCACCATTTCCCAGCACTACCACGCTTTCGACAGACATTAGCTGTAGTATGCCAAAGCTTCTAGAACGAGCCCAACCCAGCTACATCATCCCTCCCAAAAATCACTGACATCCATTATGTCACAACTTCAGTCAATGAGCGTATGAGATGCCCCTTCTCTCTATGTGAATCCTTGGATCATTTTACATACCAATATCCTATGATCATTGAATACCGGTAATGCCAAATATCTCTGATTCAAACCACGACACCTCCTATAGAATCAACGTTAGACCTTACCTCGTCTATAGAGATTCTTGATATCATTTCTCCTGAACCAGAGGAACTCCCCACGCTTCCATGGTTCTTGGATAACTTATACGAGTTTTCACTCCCAAATCCCCCTAATTCTCCCATACATTTCCCTACGGAAATGTTCCACCCAACTACCACTGGTACTCCTCAGTACCTTGATATTTGGTTTATGTCAAGTGAACCATCGCCATCTCACTGCATGGTTCCCCGTGTTGCTTCACAAGAAGAACACCACATGGTGACAGTCACCGATATCGCTCTGTTAGACCCCTTGTATTTCCACCAGTTTCACTGCGACGAGGACATACTCAAGGAACTAAACACCCCCAACTACCCATGGGATCTACTACACCACAGAGTGCTTCTATTTTCACAGGAAGTCATCACGCCTCCTACCCAAAACACCATATACATAGTCGAAACTAAGGATTTTATCCCATCAGGGAATATCAACTGGTTCAACAACCCCATCCTGACCCCTAATGCTTTTGAAGAAGGCAATATGGCCAACATTTCCCCGACCATCAAACTCGATATTTACATCAAAACAGGAGTCGTTGAGGAAAACACCATTGGCGCCACTTGCACTCCTCAAGAAATCCCCGCCTATAAAGCACTCTTCCAGGAATATCGGGATAATTTTTCCTAGTCATATACAGAAATGTCTGGCATTGATCCTTCTATTGTTGAGCATCACATCAACACCTAGCCTGACATCCCACCCGTTCGTCAAAAATAGCGACTGCTACACCCATCCAAAGCAGCAGCCATCAAAGCTAAGATTGACAAATTACGCATGGCTGGGTTCATCTACCCCATAGCCTACACATCATGGGTCTCCAACCCTATACCCGTTAACAAAAAATAGGGCATTTTTCGTGTCTGCACGGATTTTCGCGATTTCAATCACACTTGTCCCAAAGACAACCTCCCAATGCTTTTCATCAATCAAATTATTGACGATTGCGCTGGCCATGAGGCTCTGTCCTTCATGGATGGTTTCTTTGGTTATAACCAGATTCAAATCCATCCGACTGATCAATATAAAGCAGCATTCACCACCCCTTGGGGTACATTTTCTTATCGTGTCATGCCTTTCGGCCTAAAAAATGTTGGCGCCACTTTCCAGCAGGCAATGACATACATTTTTCATGATCTGGCTCATATCATTCTCGCATACTTGGATGATCTCACTGCTTGATCCAAACACCGCACCCAGCATCTTGAGGATTTACGGATTGTCTTTCAACGTTGTCGTCAGTACAACATCCGTTTGAACTCCCTCAAGTGCATTTTCTGCGTCACCGTCAGGTGCCTCCTCAGCTTCATCATTTCCCAAAGAAGTATCACCATGGATCCTCTCAAAGTCTAGGCCATAACCAAGATCCCCCTATCATGGACGTTATGCCAACTATAGAGCTTACAAGGAAAAGCCAACTTCTTACGGCAATTTGTCCCAGACTATGCCACTCAAGCACATGGTTTCCTTCGCTTACTATGCCACGAGATCCCATTCAACTAGGATGAACATGCCCAACAATCATTTTATGATATTAAAGAGACACTCTCCAACACCCCTTTAATCAGCGCACCCGCTTACAATCATGATTATATCCTCTACGTCTCAGCCTCAACAGTCTCTGTAGCCGGAGTTCTCATCCAAATCAGTGATGACGATCATGAGCATGTCATTTACTACGTTAGTAAAAACCTCTCAGGTCCACCTCTGAAGTATAAACATGAAGATAAACTCTCCCTTTACGTTGTCCTCGTAGTCCAAAAAGTGCGTCATTACATTCTACTTCGCACGACTAAGGTCGTAGCCGATTCCAACCCTATGCAATACTTACTCCGTCGTCGGCAAATTAATGGAAAATTTGCTCAATGGATCGCTATCCTCCAGGAGTATGATCTTGAATTTTCAACACCCAAGAGTAAGAAATCTCTCATCCTCGCTGAACTTGTCACAGCCTTCCCCTCTGACACTACCAGTGCCCCCATCAATACTGACTTCCCCGACGAACATCTCTTTTACATCACTTCAGATGACCCTTGGTACGATGACCTCCTCATCTACCTTCGAACTCAAAATTTCGGTAACCACCTCTCACAAGATGATCGTCATTGTATCTGCCACCAAGCCCCCAACTACCTACTCATCGGAGACATCTTATATTGGCGAGGATTTGACACCATACTTCATCGATGCTTAACTATTGACGAGGCCGATAGAGTCTTAAATGATTGTCATAGTAGTACATGTGGGGGCCATCTTTCATGAATATCCACTGCTCAGAAGATCATCCAACAAGGTTATTTTTGGCCTACATTGTTCCACTATTTCATTCATGTCGTGAAGCGATGCGAGCAATGTCATATTTTCACCAACAAAGTAGGAGCACCACCCACTCTTCTTCACCCTATCATTACTGTAGGCCCCTTCTGTAAATGCGGCATCGACTTCATGACTTGTAATTCCCCCTCCAACAATGGCCACAAATACATTGTTGTTGCAGTCGATTACTTCACCAAATGGGCTGAAGCTATGCCCACATTCAACAACACCACTGACATTGTAGTGTGTTTTTTCTTTAACCACGTGATATCCCACTTTGGAGTACCACTCCAATTAGTTTCCAACCATGGGAAACACGTCGAGAATGAGATTTTCGTCGAACTCTCATCTCAGTTAGTATTCTCTCATGAGTTTGCCTCACCCTATTACCCTCAATCTAACGGACAGGTCGAAGTAGTTAACAAGGTCCTCAAGACCATGTTACAGCACATAGTTAATAAACATAAGACCAATTGGCATCACATGTTATTTTCTGCGCTATGGGCTTATCGAATGGTCGTGAAAACAGCCACCAGTTTCACACCATTTCATCTAGTCCATGGGGTCGAGGCCACTCTCCCCATCGAGTGCGAAATTCCCACCTTACGCACCGTAATTGAGCTATTACCCGACAATGCTCCAATAGAGCAGTGCTTGCTACACTTAGAGTCTCTGGATGAAGATTCTCGCTCTTCATTACAGAACAATGAGGAAGCTAAAAAATGCTCAAAAGTTGTCTTTGATCTCCATGTCAACCTTCGCTCATTTCACGAAGGCATCCTCGTTCTTGCTTATGATATCTCTCATGATACCTTCGGTCATGGTAAATTCAAGTCATTATGGAACAACCCCTACATCAGCCAGCATTTCCTCACCAAAGGTGCCTACATCCTGGCCTCTCCCGAAGAACTCTCCCTCAAAGAACCCGTCAACAGGTTATACTTAAAGAAATTTTACGCCTAAGCGTAGTCATTCTACTTTAGGTTATTTCTTCTTTATAGCGTTTTTAATCTTTTTTCCATCCCTCACGTCTAAACTATCATTTATGTTATTTATAGATGCATCATCCATCATCCTACCACATCGGTTACGCCGATGGTGCCAGTCGTTGGACACAAAATCTCGCTTCGACAACTTGGGCCCTCTACACCCCCTCTCACGAAATGCTCCACTCTAGTGGCATATGCTTGGGTTCGTCCACCAATGACCAAGATGAGTATGCTGTCATCATTGGCCTCCTCACCGATGCAAACCATCGTCGTATTTGTCACCTTAGTGTCTTCCTCGATTCTTAACTAGTCGTCCTCTAGCTCAACAATGCGTACCCCATCCGCGATCCTTGCCTCTTCTGCAAATACCTGCAGGTTAGACTTTTATCTCGACATTTTGATTTCATTACATTTACACATATTCCAAGACAATTGAATCAAATTACAGATAACTTAGCTAATATTGTGTTAGACTGGCATATATCACATCAAGATACCTCTACACATACCTAACCATATCAAAAACCTGTCACAGCATACATAGATTAGACATCATCAAAAAACACATGTAAACATCACATGATCTCAAAATGTATACTCATGTATATATAACTCGGTCCATAGTGCCATCCAAATGTTTACATACAAAAATACAAGTATCCGCAGGCCCATGAAGCACCTCAGTACAAAATGGGCTCACCATCCTATGTATAACAAAAATAAAAACATACATAGAACACCACTCACGGTGCCTCTAGAGCACCACCTCCTGCCCCTCCTGCAGGCAGTGGTCCCCCACCCACTACTGGTCCCTCTAGATTAGGAGGTAACCGTCCAGTCATAGCAGCACCAGCTACTGCTTCTCGTCGTACCACAACCTACCATGCTGACGGAATACCCACACACTGCCCCAGTATACCCTCATCTTGGATGCGTGACCACATGCCCTCAAGCACACCCTATAGAACCGCCTCCAAGCAGCGACGAATATCCTCAAAATCTACTCCGGCATCAGCTGGAGGAGCATGTGTTGGCCCAGAACCTGGGTCATCAAACTAGCGTCTCCTCTCTACTCTCTCTGCATCAGTTGGTCTTGCCTCAATGTCCTCCCACCACCGTCTCTCTCCTACTCGCGACCCTCCCCGTAGTGGTCTCCCCGGCTCCTGGCGAGCCGACTCTCTCAGAAACTCCACCTCACGCGCACGAGGTGCAACATCTGCACATACAAACAACCAAACAATAGTATCAGCATCTATACCAAATACATATTTCATGCTATCACAAACAAATATATATATCAAAACTCATCAACATACCTCGGTGATCAAAAACCTCCCCAGGAGGCGACACCATGTCCAGATCATTCTGGAAATCAACACCAGTGTATGGAAACTACAATATCATTTGTCGCATCTGCCACCACACCTACACCACCTCAATCGTAAAGAAGTGGCC
The DNA here is from genome assembly GCA_000966675.3 of Picea glauca. Classification (NCBI taxonomy): domain Eukaryota; kingdom Viridiplantae; phylum Streptophyta; class Pinopsida; order Pinales; family Pinaceae; genus Picea; species Picea glauca. The sequence continues at coordinate 345,118 of JZKD02S2298326.1, forward strand.
ACCCTCGCCACCACTATGGTGAAGAAAAATAGTCTACCACCCCCTCAATCGCGGCTCTCGCACCCCAGGAGGCCCAATAAAATCCTCGGGCGCAACATAGGCACCCTCTCCAAAAACTAGGCCACTAGGATAGACCCAAAGGCAAACTCTCCTGTATCCGTGGATTGACAATGGTCTAGCTGCCCTACCATCTTGGCATGCAGCGTAAGCCCCCAGGCGAAGTGCTCACTGGCCAGTACCCTCCCCATCACACACAGTTGACCCCCATTGATTTGGTGAGTCACAACGGACCCATAACCTCTCACAATCATTGCTGCTACACAACGATGTGCTAGAGCATCCATCGCCCCAATACTAGCTTGACATAAAGTTCTCCCCTGAACAGAACCTTTGGCCCACTATCACTAGAGCCACATCCCTAGGTAGCACCGACTCCGTTGGTAGGGGCGTTCCCCGAAAAGGGAGACCAGTCAAAAAATATATGTCCTCCATCGCAGTGAAGGAAATCTGCTCTCCCTGCACCAAAAAGTAATTCAGGTCCGAATTCCACATCCAGATAAGAAACTACAGGAGATACTCCTGTGCCCGTATCAATGGGCACTCAAAGAACTTTAGCAGCCCATAGGATACCAAAGTAGCACATACCCCGGGCTCCTCAATAGCCTCCCTCAGCTCAGACCAGTCCCGCTCTCTCCAGCCGACTGGCATCATGCACAGTGATCACCTGCAACCACATAAAATGGTCTTAGGTCAGCCATATCGACCATCCCATACATCAACAAACAAGTTTTACACCCATCAACCTTTCCTCCAAGGTGCGGCTATTTAACCCACAGGTGCACACACTTGCGCACCTTATCATTCCACAGGCATGCACGTATGCATGCATGTTCACCCCACAGGCGCGCACTCAGGCGCGCCTGTCCATCTCACATGCACGCCTTAGTGCACCCCTGTTTACCCTACAGGGGTGCTTCCATGCACCTCTGTCACACATGCAGGCACACATCAAAGTGTGCCTGCCCACTATACATCCATGCACCCATGCGCGGCTATCCAGACGGCAGGTGCACACTTGTGCATGCATATTCCCAGATTACCCGCGCACTTGTGGGCCCACCCCCCTAAAAACCTCTGTACGGCCCTCCGTACAGCCCCTGCCCAAAAATGGAAACCCTAATTCTATGCAGGATGATTAGACGACTAACCTGAAGCTCGCTAAATCTGGATAGATGACCTCATTCTCTTGAAATCTCCAAATCTCCTCTGAATATCCCACATCTAGTCACTCTGGCAGCAAGTACAAATGAGGTGGAAATGTGGGTCCTACAGCTATATATAGGTCTTTTCGCCCAACTTCCAAACTCCATTCCTGGAGCTTCAGGTGTCCATTATTCGATCCGTCTTCAGCCACGGGATCAACATCCCGTCATCTACATCACGACAATCCTCGGGCTACTTTTATCCTAAGCCCCTGGGGCGCCATTTTTTCATACATCGTTAAGGTACGCCTGCTCATATTTAAAAGTTATCAAATAAATGCTCGTATGTTTGATTCTCTTCAGATATTGTTCACCTCGGGTATTTTGTTTTCATGTGTGCAGGTATTTGGTCATCATCTATAAACACCACCACTTCAGGTATATAATCATCACTGGCATGAAATCATTCCCTCTGAATCTCACTTGCATCTCCAGTCACACCCTTTATCATTTACCTCTAGGATCCCCATCTCTAGCTCTACAGTAACAACACCTCCATTTTCATCTTTGGTACTGTCCCCGGTAGCACTCTCCCCCACATGAGTTATCCCATTCATAGCACCCTTTTGCACATTGACACTCATGTTGTTTTTCAAAAACCTTTAGGGATGGGAGTCCCGATAGTCTTACATCATGTCGCGAATCAGCCACATACTCCTTCTCCTCATTTTGCTAGCTTTCCCTCAGACTCCCAGAGTATCTTTTCAAGGTTCTATTTTGACTGCACCTCCGCAGTATCATGAACCCTCCATTTCATCCACAATCAATTTTCCCCTCTGCAAATTTCCCTTCATTTCACTTACCTCATACAAAAACCCACCCATGGGGCCCCCACCCTCCACCAGTTCTCCACACAAATGGCACCCTCACCGACCCAACCATATTACACTGGGGCACCCATTTTTGTATTTTTACACTCATCCCAACTTATTCTTTATTTTATTGTACAAACAACCTTTGTTTCTAGCCTTTCCCTATTGTCATCACCTTTGGCGACCTTCTTCCCTTTTTGGCAAATGAAACCCTTGTCACCCTTTGGTTTGGGCACCCTTCATCATCTACCCTTGTTAACATCATTCAAATACTCTGAGTATCCCACAGGCCAGTTACCACTGCCCTTTGAGTTTGTTCACTTTGTCCCGCCTCTGGCACACTTCATCCCATGTCTTGTTGTCCCCCTGACACTCGACTTAGTTGCACAGTTGCAGCCACTTATACTTCACATATACCTCCAAACAAGGGCAATATTGAGTCACCATACCTCCTGAAATTCGACCATGTACCTCCTCCAGCTCATCATCTCACCTAGTAGATTTCACAAAGCCCTTTGCTTCTGAGATTCGCGTCCCCCTTTTTGTCGACATCAACACAGTTTTCCAGAATGACAACAGTATCTTGACTCTAATTCCCTTTGCAATGAGAGGTCTTGGATGGCACAGGGGGAACCACAATTGCTCCCTGCTGTCGTTGACCTCCATAACATTCGACTTCAACACTTTCTCATGTTACAGTGGGTCTTACTTTGCGACTATTGCAGTTATTTCCTACATTTGTTGAAGACCTCTGAACTAGGCTGGGCTATCAATGCCTACCACATCCATGATATTTCTTACATATATTACTGCCTATTGTTCAAAGTATGTTCCTCCATAGAATTGTCTTCTACCTTTACCACAACCTCCCCTGAGGGCACTACAGTTGTCTACATCAACACATCATTCCCTTTTTGAGTTACATGACACGAGCATGGGGCATGCTCGCCTCATTTGTATACAGTTTATTTTCATACACCTTATGGAAGATTGGGTTCTACAGGTTCCCTTCTCCCTCCAACGGGTAGCTCTTGATAATCCCACTATCACTCTCTCTTACAAAGACACTCTCAGTAGAAGAAACATTGATGGATTTCGTCTATACGTATGCTCCTAACCTCATCCATCAGGGGGCATATATTATCACTGAAATTTCATCTGCAAATGGTTACAACAATTTAGCATCGCCAAACAGTTATGAGGTCACCCATGGACCAATATTACCACAAAATCATTTCCAAAGGGTCAAAAACTATTCAACCAATGCTAAAATTAAAGGGTGCTATGATGACAGAGAGAGAGCGTGAACATGCGTGCAACAGAAACTTAGAAATCACGCACATGCACACGATGCGTGACTGTTGTCGCAAAAAGATGTGCACCTGAGAAACAACGCATTTATGAGAGTGGTCAGCCTCCCACCCACTTCTGGTTCAACTTCCAAGTTGATTTGACGCTCAAATCTGGACCGAATTCAACTGGCTGGCTAGTCAAAGACCTAAAAATGCCCTAATTAGCCTCTTTACACACTACAAACCAGTTGCACAATACCTCAAAGGAATGTTATAAAAAGGCCATGGATGCACTTCATTTTACAAGGAATTTCATAGCAAAGTTATGCTGCCACTATTCTCTTGACGAATCCCCTATTCTTGCAAAGAGTATACTAGCAGCATTGCATTGGGCAATCCATCTCACCCCTTAAGTGGATTTGTTTGGAGTTCTTTCACCATTTTTATTTTCAAATTTGTAAAAAGAGCTTGTTTGTGGGGGTCCAAGATCCCTCCCTTGGAGGAAGAAGGGACCCATAGTCCTCTTTCTTCTTGGTGTTTTCTTTCACTAATAGCAACCTTGCCATTGGTGACATGGGTCTTATTGTTTCTTTGGTTCTTATGTCCCTATGCTCATTAGTTTAGTTATTATTTTATTTCTTAGTTTAATTCTTAGTTGTTCTTTCATATTTCTTTCTCTAACCCATTCCCTTACAGTTGTCCTGCTTAGAAAACCCAACTAAGCTTGCAAGCACCTCTATTTTTCTCACTAAGGTGACGAAAGAGGCGGAACAGCTGGCGCGTGCCCCTTTTTCCAGGTCATATGAGTCCATATGGCCAAGCGTGTTTCAGAATAAATCCATGAGTGAGGACACAAACTGATCTCCCTAGATCCACCTAGATCTAGAACAAAACAGGACAGAATAATACACTTTCCCTAGATCTAGCCTATTGAATGAACTAAGAGGTAAGGCTTATAGACATACCTTATGAATTCTTTCCTTATATCTTTGTTGTTCCAAGCTTCGCTCCAATGCTCTTGCACTGTCCAGATCACAACAGTACAAACCAATCGAAGTAAAGACAAATTAATATATTCGATAGCTAGTCTATACATATGATCAAGGAGTTATGTAATAAAGTGACATCATCTTTATGGGAAAGGGACATATTACTGTATTGAATTAATTGAAAGTGAAACTTACAACCTGAGCTTTGATTTCGTAGGTCTCCTTTCGATGGCTCCTAGCTCTGACACACACACTTGCTCATGCATGAAGAAAATCAACCACTTTTGATGACCTTACTGTTGTCTCTAGCTGTTGTAGCATCAGTCCTCCATACAGTCTTGCACTAATTCTCCAATCAATCTCTTGCTAGTTTTCTTCTAACCTTTTCCATGATCAATCTCCTCAATATATAGGAGAATATAGTTTAGTAACTTGGATAGGAAATGATCCCAAGATATCAGGAAAGCCAGTAATTAGATAATCATTAGCTAGCCAACTCATTCTTCTCGAAGATTCCCTTCTAGAAGGCTCGAGAACTGCATCTTTTTCCTCTTTAAGAAGATGTTTGCACCCTGGCAGTTAAGTACAGTGCGAACCCCTCGCACTCCAGCTTAATGCAGCCTGCGAGAATCAGGCATTCTCGCAGGCAAGTATATAGGTAGCCTACGAACTCCTTTGAAAAATATGATTTCTGGAAGCAGACAAATGTAACTTTTCTCAGGAAAGTATTCTTAGTGAAAAGCTTGATTTTCCATCATCATAACATTATCATAACATCATCACGATGACCAAAATTGTGGATAACATAATTCCCCCCAATGTCTGAGAGTGGAATCAGTGACAGTTGATGGACTTTGTAAGCTGCATGTGTGTGTCAAGAACCAAGAGCGCATCTAATCAAAGACCTGCAAACATCCAAGCATCGACAGAATATCATGTATACCAATTCCCGAGGTAGGCATTCCCATACTCAGATCATAGACTGATGACATCATAAACAAAGGTCATGGCCACCAATCATACACTGTGGATCCATGCAGTCATAATATATCACAACCACCTGAATACACTGTGGATCTGTGCGACAAATTTTCAATCAAGACGACATAGCCACAAAACATACACAGTGGATCTATGTGTCGCAAATTATACATATACTCCATTGCAACCTGGATCACAAAGACAATATCCAGGGTCTTCAATCTCATTGCCCAAAGTACGAATCTAACCATGTGATTACATGTGTCGAATTCGAACATGGTAGAAACCACTTGATTACCGGTCATTGATGTAACCATTAACAAGTATGAGGGAAATCACCATTGATGTCAATGACTCCCAGGGTACTATAGTACAATCCATCGATTGTGAATAAATGAGTTGATGTCGAACACCCAACATAATCTCTCGATCAGGGGTCAATGATGTAAACCCACTGTCGAAAGCGAGGAACTTTCCATTGAGGCATGCAAGCTCCAAGGTACTGAATGATTTCTAAGTCTTGATTCCAGATAATGTGCTGAAGTTGAAGGAACAAGACCCGTCACAGGAGGGCCTTGATGTATCCCCCATCAGTGACACAAAATGAGTAACAGATTTTGAATGTGAAACAGAGTATGTGGCAATTAAACTTTGGACACAGGGAAGGCCGACACGGAATGAATGGATAACTGCAGATGGCCGACTCAAATAGCGGTTTCCGACGGACTGCTCTTGAACATATGAACGACATGACCAACGATTTGGCAGCATTGACTCAAAGATGACACATGGAAAGACCTTGTTATCAAATCAAATGAGAGACAAATGGATTTCCCAAACGAGCTTCAAATGATGAATAGCGGGTGTCATGTTCAAGAGAGACACTTACTGCCAATTAATATAAAGATGAAACATATCCCTTTCCCAAATTTTCCCCCACCATTGCTGGCAAGTACCTCTTTATTTTTACGCAAGCTTGAAGAGGATCACATATGCTTGTTGATATAAGCTCATCCT
>JZKD02S2298326.1:379874-401026 GCA_000966675.3 Picea glauca
GGGGTTGAGATTTTGGGTAGAAGGTTAAAGGTTAAATCTGAAGGGTCATGATCTGCATATAGGCTTAGAACCCTAGCTTATTAGTCCGTAGGGTAAAATACCCAACAACACAACCTATATGTCGAAGCTAAGAGAACACTAGAGGATCCCCAGGAGATTGAATTACCTACCCCAGACAGAGAAGAAGTATTACCCAGAAACCCTAGGAAAGAATTTCAACAGCGCGAAGTAACTAAGACCAAAGAAGAAAATAATCAGAATGAGAAAAGCATTACTGAGACGAAGCTCACTAGAAAGAAGGCTAGAAAGTTAAGAAAGAAAAGGGCTAATACTAAAATATTATAGGAGGTTCTAGAGGAGACCTCGTAGAAAGAAAAATTATAGAATTTGAGCTTCATCGAGATACCAAAACAACGACATATGGCACTTTGCCATGAAAAAGAAATATAGTCGTTGGGACCAATATATCCGTTCAACTTCCACTCCGAACAGACTGAAAATCAATAAAGTTTCATCATCATACCATTGGACCATGCAATAATGGAAAGAACGAAGTTAATGAAGCCTTCATATCTGTTGCAAGAGATCTGTCATAGAATTTATCTATTTATCCTGCCATGCCATGCAACGAGAACATTTTTCTAATTGAGAATTTGAGCTCGCAGCCTTGATTAAGATTGCCCAGTGATCACTACGCCTTTTCCTTCTACCCTATTGTAGTGCCCAAGTTACTTTGAGAATCCTAGATATCCATCCCGAGTGCTTATGTCTGAAGATCTCACTGCCAAAGAAGCAACTGCGACAGAAGTTCTAATCGACTTAATGACTGAAAGAACCATGTCAGGAAGAGGACTATCTACAGGTGTACATGCATCATTGACGTGAGGAGTGCAAGCCTCCTCATCGAATAATTGAGCCGGCCCATCCCATCCAACCGACAAAATAAGAACTAAGAATAGAGACGATCTTGTGAATGCTAAACTGATTCTAAGCATTCTACTTACTTATCTACCACCTATGAGTGGTGCCATCACTCATGACAGTGTACCCCATGAATTTGAGTATGCTTTGATCACTGTGTACATTCTAAAAGAAGTGTGCGTAGTTTGAGCTAACCAGGATAAGCTCACGACATTGCATTTCAGTGACTTCAACCTCGGCGACAGGAAGGCTTACAGTATGCTCGCCCCTCATAAATATCTGACGCGAACCAAAGGAAAGAACTCCAATATTATCGCTCAATCATGGACCCAGAATCTCGCACAGTCAACCCTACTTAATGTAATGAAGATTCCTCACCTCGGGAGGCATCAAGAAGTGAACATGTGAATCAAGTTGTTTTTGTCCTACTATCACGGAGGATACTTATGGTTTAACCACCGCATCACAGTGGATCTAACTTTGATCAATTGGATCATAGGGCTAAGCATCCAGGGCCTCGACCCACAAGAGTTTTACCACGACAAAACTACGGTTCACGCTCTTGTGCAGAAGATAAAGGAAATGTATGGAGATGTCGATAAGGGCATGCGAGGATACAAGGTAACCTCTATACAGAGTGTCACAATGTGCCTTGCCTATCAATTGATCACAGGCAATCTAGTTTGCAAGAACCAACCAACCCAAGTAACTAGATTTGTAGTAGACCTCACAGGGAAGTGCACGGAGGGCCTACATATGAATTGGGAAAAATACTTGGTGAACCAGCTAAAAATGGACTGTAGGGAAGTGCAATACCAAGGGTATGAGTTCCATTTTAGATGGCTACTTATATTAATCGCTTTCATCGCATGGGAGATGCCAGAAGGTACAACCTTCTCGAATGGCGAGCCCTTTGAGCCATTGATCGTGAAGTTTAGTATGTTGTGGTACTCCAGTGACATGAACAAGCAGTTGCAGTCCAATGTTGTTTTCCACACTTATTACAAACAACCAAAGATCGCAATCCAGGCTATGCCTCACATCACCCTGAACACACTTCATAGATTTAGGCCATTGATGAAATTCAGCACGGAACACCACTTCATCTACATCACACCGCACACTGATGAACATCACCAACAGTTGCAGTCCTACTACAAACTAACAGAGGAAGACTTAGATGATATTATTAAGGAGTGGTCGACGGACCTCCTCATCCCAGCTGACCCCATGGAGCTCTCTGATGTTGATAGTCCAAAAGTTGTGCACACTACACTTGGATAGAGCAAGACCAAGAAGAATGAAGAAGCCCAAGATGTCCACATCACTTCAACACATACTCCTTCTATCTCACTTGAGTGAGGAGGTGATGGCAGAGAGATAGATGGAACTGAAGTCGAATAGAAGAAAGATGAGGTCACACTGCCAAGAGATGAAGATGATCCCTCAAATAAAAGGAAGGTTTCCCCTTCGAAACCTTCTTCAAGGAAGAAAATGAAAGAAACTAGAACCAAGTTTGAGACCACCATAACCTCAGACGACCTTGAATTCATCATCGCTACACTGAACGAAGCTTCGTTGGAGATAGCAGAGAAGCAGGAAGCCAAGTAGGAGGAGATGTTTAGTCGGATCAAGTTCAAATTTCAAGAAGTGTAGCATGCACTATAGTCCATCCACGCAGTATCCACTGTACCCCTGATGACAGGAACACCAGAAATGGGAGATGAGCCAGCTCAACTCCGCCAGATTTCTGATACGATCAAAGCTCGCCTTCGATGAGAACAGGAGGAAACAACACAAGCCACCCAGGCTCTGGCGCAAGCACAAGGAGCTCTGTTAGAACAATGTAATAATGTATAATGAGAGATTCTTGCTATAAAGGAGAAGTTTGATGAAGAGAAATCAGAGCTACAACAAATAAAGGAACAGTTGCTCATTGAGCAACTTGAAGTTAATGAAAGGGTCAATAGAGAACTTCATTTTGTGACAATCTTGAAGTCCAGACTGAGGACCAAGTTCCACAGTAGGTGGCACAATTGGAAGAGGTAATCCAGAAGCTCTAGCAGTGCATCACATATCTAGAACTTCGCGTTATACCCGAAACCCCTTAGGAGATAAGAGACCAGTGAGAAGAAACTGCTCGCAGCATATTTGGTAGATTAAAATCTCTTTCCTTGGAGTGAAAGAAGCTAAGTAATTAGAGTGCCCAGACATATGAAAACCTTACAGACAATCCAGAATTGCAGACACTGGTGTCTCAAATCCAAGAAGAAAAAAAACATCTGTATATGCTACAAGTACAACTAAAGGCCCAATCAGCTGTAGACAGGATGAAGAGATCACATGAACAATGCACAACTCAGCAACAGGTTCATAAGCTTCAAGTAAAGTAATGGAAGTCACTCATTGACTTCAACATGTGCAATATTAGGCATGCCTATTATTTACAGATGTCGAGAGCCAAGGAGAAGAGCTTGAATAGGTCGTCCTCTTAGAAAAGAATCTCCTAGAAGGACCGGTGAATGACGCACTGATCCAGGAGTTCACCGAGTAAGAGGCTACAACAAAACAGCAAGTCGAAGCAGCTTGAGCCAAGATCAAGGCATTCGAGGCATAATTGGTCAGATCACAGTGACTTGGGACAATTCACAGGTGAGTGTTGGGGGCTTGTTCGCCCTTGACCAAGTTTTGGGAGTTTCTTGGTCATGTTGACCTATTTTGGGACTTCGAAATCCTATCGAAGGAGGAGCCCAAGAGGAAGCGGAGATCATAGGATCTTGGCCCCCTTTTGGGCCTCTTTTTGGGTTGTTGGGAATATGTAATGGGAAAGGGATGTCATCCCATGGTTTTACCCATGTTTAGGCCTATTTTGTAATGTATAAATAGATACCTAAGCGATGTAGGAAAGGGATGATGTGATAAGTGCCAAGTGCAAGTAATAGTTGTATATGCTTTGTGCTTGTTGTGTGAGACTTGCAAGGCTAAGTGAAAGTGACTGTAAGAGATTGAGTAGAATCTTTTGTGTTGTAACCTAACTCGAGGAAGGAGGATCTGGCGAGGTGCACACAGATCTCTTGTCCTATGCAGATTGGGGTTTGTATGGCTCTATGCATGTAGCTGACTAATTGAAGATAATAAAGAAAAAGAGTTAGTGGGCATAGCCCAAGGAGAGGGGTGAACCACGTAATCACTGTGTTAACTTGCTTTGCGCTTGTCTGAATGTGTTTATGTATTCTTTGCTTAGTGCTTTGAGATTATTAGATAGATCTTCTTATGATTAGTGCTAATGATGTATGGAATGTTAGAACTAATATAAATGAGTATGCTCAGTGCTTGATTAATTACGTCCGACCTATTTTATTTATGATAAGTGTTCATATATGGTAGATTACTATGAGTACTAAGAGGCTCTGTTTTATCAGCGAAGTAGATAATGATTGCATGTTAAAGAACTAACGATGCTAAGTGCTTTTCTAAGTTGTATAATCATAGATATGTGTCTGAGATAAGGTTGCAGACACTTGAGTCCTACAACCACCCCTGCCTCTACCTTGGGTGAGACTTCATCTACTTCGCAGGTGTTGCCAAAAGGGCCGGTAGTTATGGTTTTGTTGGTGCATTCTTGTAGTGTTGAACCCTAGGTCTGCCCCTGTGCCAACACCTTGATTGTTGTAGCTTAGTTTGTGATTGTATATACTATAATGGTTGGTGATCAATATGTATTATTGTTTCTTTTCCCATTAAGTAATGTTTCCACTTTTTAACACTTTGTACTAAAGCATACAATTCTTTATCATAGGTTGCATATTTAATTACTCTTGTAGTGAAGGTATCAAAATGATAGCATATGGGATTTTTGTGCTGCATCAGCACTGCCCCCATGGCATAATCACTTGCATCGGTATAGATTTCAAAATACTTTTGGATATATGGAAATGCTATAACATGAGTTGTACTAATCTTCGCTTTCAAAGTGTCGAAATCCTTTTTCCGGCTTCCTCCCCATTGGAATCCCCTTTTCACACTTGTCAAAGCTTGTAAAGGAGCTGCAATTAGAGAGAAGTTTTCAATAAAATTCCTCCAATACTTTGTTGCCCCCATGAATCTTCTTACTTCAGTTACATTTGTAGGCTTTGGCTAAATTACAATGAACTCAACTTTAGAGGGATCAATCTTGAGTTCTCCACCCCCTACAATGTAGCCCAAATATACAAGAGATGTTTTTCCAAATTCACATTTTGACAACTTTACAAAACGTTTCTCTCTCTGTCCTTATCAATTTTGACAATTTTGACAGTGTCCTTATCTTTTACGATCATTAGTAAATATCTTTTACTGACATTTACAATTATCTTCATTTTCCATGATTTGATTAGTGATAGATTCAATTTCTTCTGATGAGCCCTTACAACATATTATTTTCCATCTTTAGTTAATTCCTACTTATTGTCTTCACGATATAATATTTCCTTTCTATCATACAAATATGGACTCCCAAGTACAATACCACATATATCTAGTGGAACCACATCTAAATCAACCACATCTATAAATTCTGAATTGATATCAAACTTTAGGACACATTGCCTATTCACTTGCAACTGATTATCATTATGAATCCATCCTAAAGGATATGGTTTCCTATGAGGTTTAGTAGTTAATCCCAATTTTTTAACAATTGTCTCTGATATCAAGTTTACTTGTGAGCCACTGTCAAATAGAGTATCAATTTTTTTATGTTTGGAAATTACGCTTATGTGAAAAAGTTTTGTTCATTTGATCTCATCAACTTCATTATCAACTTTTAAAGATTGAACTGAAGAACTTGTACTAGCTTCAGAATTTTTACCTCTGATGCTCGTGACTGTGACCTTGGTCTCATCTCCTGAATCAGACCCCAATTTTGTTTGAGTTGTTGCAGTAGTCTTTGGCTTCCCTTTATTTCCTAACTTTTCTGGTTTCAATTATGGGTGAAGGATCCAGCAATGATCCTCACTATGGCTTTCTTTCTTACAATGAGTGCATGTAGGTTTTTCCTTCTTCACTGTATTATTCTTATTCCCTTTAAACTTCTCTTTACCCTGGCCTTTGAATTTTCCTTCAGTAGGTTCAAATGGTTTTACAAAATCAACATTTACATTCTTCCCTCTAGATTCAAGATGAGTCGCTTGCATAGACACCTCATCTAAACTAGTTGGATTAAACATACGAATGGTATGTTGTAAATAGCTATGAAAACCACCTATGTACTTAAGCAATGTATCTTGAGTATCCAATGGTATTCCCAACAATAAATCTCTTTTTTGAAACTCCTATTTATAACTTTGAACAATTTGTCCCTTTAATTGCCTAAAATTATGCCATGAAATAATAACTTGTTGCATATAAGCTAGAGGATAAAATTGTTTTCGTAATGCAAATGTAAAATCAAGCCATGGAGAGAGAGTCTTACCGAACTTTTTACGATCCTTTTTTGTCCTTCTTTCCCACAACACAAGGGTCATTCCTCCCATCTTGAGACTAGCAAGCTGGATCATAGTCTCCTCATCTATGATTTTTTGTATCTTGCAATATACTTCAATTTGTCTTGTCCAATTTGCTCACTTTTCAGCATTTAGTTCCCCATCATACAAAGGTAGCTCAAACTTAACATCAAGATTTAACAAATTCATGTCAGACTTATGCTTATGTGTATTCTTTTGTATAGTATGTGTAGTAGAATGAGAACTAACATTTGAAGTGGAACTTGAAGAAGAAGGAGAAGAAGGTGGTGAAGGTGGTGAAGGAGGAGGCTTTGAAGATTCTCCTTTCCCTTCACTTTCCCCTTCGTAAAAGGTTCTCCTATAACAAGTTTATTTCTCTCCAAGAAATCATCATATAACACTTTGACCATTTCTGACATGGAGAAAAATGCTTCTTCGAACTTTCTAGTTCATGGAGAAGTTTCTTCTTCGGTTGCCATTATTTTCTTCCTCAACACTCATTCTATATCTGAAATGAATTCAGCCAATGAATTTTCTCCTCTTTGATATTTGGATCTTGTGAGCATCCAATGCTACACTTGTTAAACCTTCCAACACAACCAAAGCTTTGATACCAAAATACTTGATCCAAAAATGAAAGGTATTATTAACAAAATGACATTAACTTGATGCACATGAATGATTAAAGAGTTCAACCATCATTAATCATGTTGAAAATAAGAGAAGATAATAAAAATAATAAATACAAATAGACACAAATAACTTGTTAACGAAGTTCACCAATGTGTGGCTACGTCTCCTAGCCCGCTTCCAAGTGGAGAACTGCTTTATTGATATTTAATGCCCAAGTTCTCTTTACAATGACTCTTTGTTGTTACAAATAGGCTTCTGATCTATTGTACAAGACCTCCTTGTGTATATGCACACATGCCTCAACTATCTCCTCTCAAAACAAAAATAAAATTCTTGAAATGGAAAAATAACAGTAATATAACCAGCATAATCTCCACAATAACACAGAAATAGTATAAGAACAAAAACTGAAATAGGACTTTGATTCAGAAAGCAATGTTCACAGGCCTCTTCGAAGGGGAAACCTCCATTCGAGCAGTGCTCTGTTACAATAATATCCAAGCTAGGGTTTTCATACCCTCAACCCTTATTTATACTAAATATGTTTATTAAGAGAATCATCTAGAGGAAGATCCTTCTAGAAGTGGAAGCTTCTGTTAGGTCTTATTACATCCGCTTTATTCTATTTTATTGAAAGGCCTTATTAATATTGACCTTTATTACATCTGAATACATTGATCTACCTATGTGCGGGTTAGGACCTTAACATGTCCACCCCCTTAAAAACAACCTTGTCCTCAAGGCTTGAGATGTGGAAACTGCTGCAGAATGGTAGTTGGTTCGCAAGTTGCATCTGCTGGAGTCATATCTTTCCACTGGACTAGCACTTACTTAATGGTTCTTTGACACAGACGACGCTCACGCTAGTCCAAAACTGCTTCTGGTTGTAGCCAAATGGATGCTTCTTCAACTAACTCTGGAAGGTTGGTTTGAATTTGGCACCTGGTTCCAATCACCTTCTTTAAGCATGAAACATGAAAAACAGGATGTAGCTTCGACTGACTGGGCAGAGCTAACTGATATGTGACTTGTCCCACACGCTTGATAACTGTATAAGGACCATAACATTTGGGCACTAGCTTCTGACAATGCTTGGCCTTGATGGAAGTTTTCTTATATGGTTGCAATCGCAGAAACACCTGATCCCCTTCTGCAAATTGACGTTCAGAGCGACCTTGATCTGCTTGTTGCTTCATGCGATTCTATGCCATGACCAAGTTCTCTTTAAGGGTATGAACAATATCCTCTCGAACTGTAAGTGTTTGGTCAACCGCCTGGACCTTCGAGGTACCCGATAAGTATGAGAGAAATGAAGGTGGCTTCTATCCATATATCGCTTCAAAAGGAGTTATGTGAGTGGTTGTATGGTATGAAGTGTTGTACCACCATTTAGCTAGGGGTAACCATTGAGCCCACTGGTGTTGTTTGTTAGAGGCAAAGCACCTCAGATATGTTTCCAAACAATTTTTGACAACTTCTGTTTGACCATCCATCTGGGGATGATAAGATGAGTTGAGATGCAATTGGGTGCCTTGTAGCTTAAACAGTTCTTGCCAAAAATTGCTTGTGAAAGTTGGGTCACGATCAGAAACAATAGAGTGCAGCATGCCATGGAGCTTGAAGACCTGGTCCATGAAAATTTGAGCCACCGTGGATGCAGTAAATGGGTGATGAAGAGTTAATAAATGAGAATACTTGGAAAGGCGATCCAAAACCACCATTATGACTGATTTATTCCCCGATTTGGGTAAGCCGGTAATAAATTCCATAGAGATATCCTTCCAAATAGTAGGGGATATCGGAAGCGGTTGTAGTGTGCCCAGAGATTTGACTGTTTCTCCCTTGTTGCATTGACACACCTCACATTCAACGAAAAATTACGGATGTCCTGTTTCATACCATCCCATAAAAAAGAATGTTTGACCCTGTCATATGTTTTGGTGAACCCTGAGTGCCCCACTGTGGGTGTAACATGAAGCTCAGAAAGTACCATGGATTTAGGCTTAGATTGTTTACTTCAATACAAACAACCTTTATATCGAAGCTCATCCTGGATCCAGGAGTACCTTGGGGGAGTCGCAGCCTTGGTTTGCAATTGCTGAATTAGATGCAAAATTTTGGGATCTTGAAGCCATTCCTGGTGCACATCTTGGAGCCAATCAGGTACAATGAAGGAAAGAGAAAAAAGGGATCCTTCATCTTCATATTTTCAAGACAGTGCATCCGCCATGACATTGTCTTTTCCCTTCTTGTAAATGATCTCATAATCATATCCAAAGATCTTAGTTACCCATTTTTGTTGCTCCTAGGAGGAAATGCGTTGTTCCAAAAAGTTCTTGAGGCTTTGATTTTCGGTCTTAATTTGGAAGCGTTGCCCCAAGAGATAAGGGAGTCACAGATCAACTGCATGCAGAATAGCCAACATTTCCTTTTCATAAATGGGTTTTCCCAAATTACTTTCAGACAGTTGCTTGTTGGTGAAGGCCAAAGGTCGACCCTCTTGCATAAGGATAGCGCTGATTCCTTTCCCTGAGGCATCACATTCCAACAAAAAGGTCTTTGTGAAATCAGGAAGGGCCAGAACCGGAGTGGTGCACATGGTCGTCTTCAAGGTTTGAAAATCTTGATCAGTGGCTAGAGTCCAAGTCAAAGAGTTCTTTTGGAGGAGAGCAGTGAGAGGTGCCACAATCTTTTTGTAGTTCTTAACAAACTTGCGATAATACCTTGTTAGGCCCAAAAATACACACAAGATTTTGAGAGTCTTTGGGTGCAGCCAGTCTTGCATAGCTTCAATATTTTTTGGGTCCACCCTGATGCCATCCTTTCCTACCAGATGACCCAAGTATTCTACTTCTGATGCACCAAAAGCACATTTAGACTGTTTCGGGAAAAGTTGGTGCTGAGAGAGTAGATGGAGAACTTGATCCACATGAGTAAGATGGTATGTCTAAGTTTTTCTATAGATGAGGATATCATCAAAGAAAACTAAGACAAAATGATGGAGAAAGGGACGAAAGACATGATTCTTGAGGCTTTGGAAGGTGGAGGGGGAATTACATAAGACAAAGGACATGACCAAAAACTCATAATGGCCCTCATGAGTTCGAAATGTCGTCTTGGGGATGTCTACCTCTTTCATACGTATCTGGTGATAGCTCGAGCGAAGATCAAGTTTAGTAAAGAATTGGGCTCAACTCAATTCATCCAGGAGGTCTTCAATGACAGGAATGGGAAATTTATCTTTAATGGTCAGTTTGTTGAAGGCACAAAAGTCAGGACACACTCTCCAAGAACCTTATTTCTTCAGGACCATTACTACCAGAGAAGAGTAAGGGCTCGTACTAGGATGGATAACTCCGGCAGTAAGGAGTTCCTGGACCATTTTCTCAATTTTGTTTTTTAGTCAAAAGGGGTGGCGATACGGACGGATATTGGGAGGAAGGATTTCTGGTACAAGGGGAATGGAATGATCATGAACACCGCAATAAGGAGGGAGTCCTTGGGGAGTGGAAAATACCATTTGATGTTTAGAAAGGAGGGCTTGGAGGTCTTGCGGCATCAGGGGTGTCTCTATTGCTTGTATGGCATGGAGTTGGGAAATGACACCAGAATGACCTTTTTTGAGAATCTTTTCCATGCGATGGGAACTAATGACCTCAAGTGAACCAACAGTGATGCCTTGGAATTTATATTAGTGGCCTTCCTGGTTGAATTGCATGGTTAAGTCCTTAAAATCCATGAGAATGGGACCCAAGGTCCTTAGCCAGTCTGCACCCAACACAATGTCACAACCACCCATTTCGATATAAAACATATGGGATTTGAGGTGGTAATCACCGATTTGGAGACGCACATTTTCACAGCGCCCTCCACATTTCATGGAACCACCATTGGCAATCATAATTTGGAAATTGTTGATGGAATGGATGTAGCAATGGGTTTCTTGGGCAATGCGGCAATGAATAAAATTATGGGTACTTCCACTATCAACCAGAATGATGACCTTCCAATGCTTGATGTAACCAATTAACTTGAGAATTTGCGGGGAGGAGAAGCCAGTGAGAGCATTGAGGGAAATGATCGGTTCTACTTCAAGAGGGTCAGAGGGAGGGGTTATGTCAGTGATTTCAGGTGACTCAGGCACAATGGGAGTTTCAACATCCTCTTCTGAAATATCCTCAGAGATGGCCATAAAAATATTTTTCTCCTTACATTTGTGGCCCAGGAAATATTTGTCATCACAATTATAATAAAGGCCTTTGAGTTGGCATTCAGCCATTTCATCCCTGGTCAATTTTTGGATCTTTAATGGGGTAGAGGGAGTAGTGGGATTTATGGGTTTAGGGCGAGGGATAAAGGAAGGTTTACGGGTTTGAGAGGATACAACTTGTTGTGATTCTTTAGCTTTTTTAGTAGCCTCCACCCAACTCGAAGGTCGAGCCATGAGGATATGGTCTTGAATCTCCTCCTTGAGGCCACTAATAAAACACTCTCGAAAGAAAGCATCAGTCATGCCCTCTATTCGAAAATCCAAGCACTCAAATGCAGTTACGAAGTCTTCGACTGTTCTTGATTGTTTCAATTTTGTTAAACGGCCCAAATGGCTGGTGTCAGTCTCAAAGCGTTCATAAAGATTAGTCACAAATTGGGTCCAAGCAATATACCCTTGATGGGAAGTTTTTCTCAATTGCCACCATTGCCAGCGTTCTTGATCTATATGGAGAACACCATACCAGAGTTTGGCCAAGTCATCTATAATTCCGTATAAAGAGAAATAATGTTCCATTTGGGTGATGCAACCAGTGGGGTCCGAGCCATCAAATTTGGTTACATCCACCTGCAGAAGGCGTATGTCACGTTGAAAGTGATGGGGATGAAAGGTATGAAAATGGGAGGAAGGTTCACCTTCAGTATTTGGATGTGAGTCAGGAAAAGGGTCATCGGTAGGGATCTTTAGTTTGGTGCAGAGTGATGCAAAGACAGATTCAAGATGGGTGGTCAGTTCTTGTTTGACTTCCTCCATTGAGGACTGCATGTATGCAATTATGGTTGTATTGATGGATGTATCTTGGGAGGCAATAGTAGCACTGAGTTGTTTCACTTATTTTTGGGTCTCGAGGAAACTAGATTACAAGGTGTTGAAGTGAGACTCCAATTCTTGGCTACGGGTATGGGCCATGAGGATGGGGGAACTGAAAAGGGGCGGGCAGGGTCAAAACTTTTTGCTGAAAAATGATATGGATGACTATGATAAGGGAGAAGAGATGAATCCAATGGAATAGGTCTCAAATAATGGCGAAAAAAATTCCAGACTTTTTTTTTTTTTTACATCTGCGGAGTTATACTCCGGTCTGAAGAATACTGCACTGATGAAATCCCCAAATTCTTAACCAGAAAGAAATTTGTATTTACTTGGCAACCCAAACACATTTTTGCAACAATAGATCTAGTTGGTTTTAATTTGTTTATGTTTCTATCCCCCAAGGGTTAGGTATTCAAGGGTTCTACAGACAAAGGTTTTCCCTGTGATATAGCTCTCTGATATACGTGCGAGGTCCAATAGTAGTACTCGGCCCAATATCTCAGGGAAATAACTAAGGAGGATAGACTGTACCCTTATCCATACTACCCAACTACCCAGGTACTAGAGAGTATCTCCCCAAGTGTTGTTCTTGGTGACACTATAGCATTCCGACGGCTGATAGGTTTATCTAAAGAGGGATTCAAGAAATCTAGGTCGATCCATACACAGGTGTTGTCTGATGTGCTACCACTCGAAGGGGTACTAATAGGGGTTACAAGGGTGGCCAACAGATGTGCGCTTAAGAACCACTTGTATTTCCTGTGTGTATGAAACCCTCAACCATGGGTTTATGCGCGTAATGACGAATCTTTGTGGGTTTAAGATGCTAGAATACGTCTCTACCCAAAAAAAAAAATCCCACAATTTCTGCCAAGGAAAGTGCTCTGATACCACTTGCAAGATACCAAATATAATAAATACGCAGAACTGAAATAAAATGCTAGAAATCGCATAATAATAGTAATATAACCAGCATAATCTCCACAATAACACATAAATAGTATAAGAACAACAAATGAAATAGCACTTTGATTCAGAAAGCAATGTTCACAGGCCTCTTTGAAGGGGCAACCTCCAGTCGAGTAGCGCTCTGTTACAATAATCTCCAAGCTAGGGTTTTCATACCCTCAACCCTTATTTATACTAAATATGTGTATTAAGAGAAGAATCTAGAGGAAGATCCTTCTAGAAGTGGAAGCTTCTATTAGGTCTTCTTACATTCTCTTTATTCTATTTTATTGAAAGGCCTTATTAATATTGACCTTTATTACATCCAAATACATTGATCTACCTATGTGCGGGTTAGGACCTTAACAAAACATGAGAAATGGGCCATTAGCTCAAGCTTCTCTTCACATTCCCCACAATACAAAAAGTACCCTCACAAGCTCAAAAGTCCTAGTTTATATAGTTTTTAGTCTTATTTATGGAAGCCCAACTTCCCACAAAGATATGGCCTCTTTTTGGGGTCAAATCCCCCTTCAAATGGCCAAGAAATCTCCAAAAAGGCTCAATCAGGGCCAAAACTATAGCAAAATAACCACTCTGATATACAAAAATCAAATAAGGCCCCCAAGGCTCGGTGTGTACCCCTTTTATAGGGTCGTATTAGCCATATGTCCAAGCGCCAACCCACAAAGGTGCTATGTGTTGGCCCCTCTATTGTTAGTTGTTGTTCGTATGGCATAGCAAAGGAACCGAGGGCCCAATTGGATGGATACACCCCCTATCAATCAGCCCTGGCCACTGGTCATAATCCCTAGTCTCATGGTGGAAGTCTCCAATCCATAGGCCTTGTGTCGGGGCTTAGTCATGTGGTGGTGTAGCAGTGGGCGCACATAAAACCGGCGTGTTATATTGTGGGTGTATGGATGTAACAAGACTATGCGTTGGGGCTAGACCCCCTCCCTTTCTTCCTTTGAAACCAACACATACACACTTTAAATAATATAAAGTGCCTTTACATGTTAAGTTCCACCGCATGTGGGTTAGTAGCCCGACCCTGCCAAAAACACGTCCCATGCCTGGAGATCGCAGGTTTGACTCTAGTGGAGTCCAAATAAATTTTACCACAATGAATGGGTGCCACGTGGTAGCCCAGGACTGGGCCACGTGCCACCATTTAATTCACCCATCAGGTGACACTTGTCAAACACTAATTGGACCACGCTTGACACACCTTCCCAGTTAGCAAGCCAATTCTCTGCTACGTCACCTCACCTGTATGATCAACTACCACATGTCACCTCTAGATGATTCCACATCAGCATGATGACCTCATCATGATTCCATGCTGACTTCACATGTCGTACTGCTAACGTCAACATTGAATTTTTTTGTTGACTTTTTGTGTGTTTGGGAATTTGATCAGAGTGTGACAACTTTCGCATATGGTGTCCATTTGAGGACACAAATATATGGTCGGAATCAGCGCGACGAGACAGATGCAATGGAAATGGTTTTTTCTGATTCCGATAACATTTATTTATGAGCATTTTCTAGACCTGAGGATCCTCCTGGATCATTCCCCCCAAGTGTCATTCCTTGAAAAACCTAAACACAAACTAAATTAAGATGGAACCTAAACACAACCAAAAGCTAAAACAACGACACAAAGTCATAGAAAACCCCAATCCACAACCAACAAACATAAAAAAAGAAATTGATGAAGGGTCTTATCCCCATTTTGTGGAATAACTAAGGAGATTATGTCTTGAGGCCCTTGGGTTGCAGATATGGAGTGTCGAGAGACTACATGACTAGAAGTATCCATTTGCACAAATGAAGACCCTTCTCACCACCACAAAGGTCATAGATTTTCAGATGACATCCACCAGACCATTTGGCTTCCAAGAGGCATTAGGCCTTTCTCCATGAGGTACAAGTCAAGTATTATGGTGAGTGTCATTTCAATATTTGAGGCATTTGAGTATGTTGTTTCTTGGATTTATTTAGATTTCATGACATATGCTTGGACATTATTTCTTTTTCCTTGTTTCACCTTGGTGGTTGACATTGTTCCCTAGTAAGTGGCCTTCCTCAGTAATGGGTTTGCTACTAGGAACTCCCTTGAAGATACATCTTACCATTCCTGACCATACTTACCACTTTTCATCACTTAAACCCCCCATTTCCTTATCTCTTTTGATTTTAGGGTGTATTTACCCAAGAAGGGGTTTCCCCTCATTCTATGGGAAGAAGGGGTTGAAGGCCAAGAGGGATTGTTGTTGGGTAAAAGATACAATCCTATATATAAACCTTCCACATGATTCTCCCAGGGATCATCCAAGAAATCAATGAAACACTTATCTGTAAGAAAAGGGGGACCCACAAGAATAAGAGATAGAATGCTTGGGGGGTTAGTTGGAGGATAGGAGGTCTCATCATGACCCAACCTATCATGATAATGGGTACTTAGCACTATGACATTACCATCATCTGGCCACCAAGCCAGGGTAGTGGCTCTCAGTTGCACAACTGAGAGAAAGAGGGTTTCATCACGAGCCATCTTTCTCATTTCCACAAGGTCTCTGTGAGTGACACTATCATTATTTGGACACCACACCAGGACAATGGCCTTCAAATCATCCTTAAAACATGAAAGAAACAAAGATTGGAAAGATGATGGGCTTGGAAAGATTACATTGCAAACCTAGGTGCCACACACCCTCTACAAAGGCACCAATGAGTGAGACAATACAACCCATTGTATGCCATGAACCCCATGCCCTTTGAGTCTTGATCCTTAACCACTTTATCCAATTTACATGGCTTAGAGAGGGATCACTTGGGAAACATTCCTTAACCTGGGAAAGATCTACCTAATAAGACACCTCATCAACCCTCCCATATTCAAGCTTGGAAAGTTGCATAATGTCTTTGGGCACTTACTTGTTCAACGGGGTAATATTTGATGCACATGCTTAGGTGGATAATTTATTGATTTGATTTACTCATCATGATATTTTGAATTGAGATGCTTGGAGAGCGTGCTTATTTGTATTTGTAGGACCTACTTGGTGGACATTTTTGGAGGAAAAATCCTAGCTTGGGCTTCCATGGGGCTTGAATACCACAGGTTGGATTCCAAGGGCCTGCATGCCAAATGAGAGAGACATAAATTTGGAGGCCTAGAATATGACTTGAGAGACATGACCTAGCCCTCGCATGCCAAACATTTTTCCTAGGAGAGGAAAAGCGTCATCTTTTGGAGGGTTGACGTCATGCTTTAGGGGATTGAGGTGGTGATGGCTACACATGGAACATTTTGAAAGAAGGAACCCTTGGATGGTGAAATAGCAGGTTGGATTGGAGACACGTGGCCTTTGGAGGCCAAACCCTATAATCTCCAACTCAATGTTTGACCTAAAAGTGCCAAAATTTCCCTCCTAAAGGGGTGACATCACTCTTAGGTTTTTCATTTGTTGAAAAAGTATAATTTTAAATGAATTGTTTAATATTATTTGTGTGAAGGGGAAATATTAGGGTTGTTGACCCCTAATCTTGTGATTTACCCTAAAATTATGTGGACAAACTATGTTAGTGACATTTTGTATAAATAGAGATCATACGATCTCATTTTAAATCATATCTCTCCCATTTGGAGAGGCCTTGGACTTAATTATTTTCTATATTTGTCTATTTTCTCTCTTGTGCTCTTTTGTATGGCTACTTTCCTGGTTATTGGTTGGTGGAAGTGATGCTCTAGCCTTGGAAGGCTCTTCTTTTGCTATTGTGGTGGTTTGTCTTAGCATTTTTCCTTGAATTGGTAAGGCTTTTACTTTGTTCTATCATCTTTTATTCAAGTCAAGGTTATTTTTCTAGAGCTAGGTGAGAAGTATAAGGGAATACACTCCCACATTAGCCTCCATAATTTTATGATCAAGTATTATTTATTCAATAATGGTTTACTAAGAGAAGTATACGTGCATACACCCTCTTAGTCTAAACCCTATTTAGAGATACTTGCCTTGGGGAGTAAGAGGATTTACACCCACAAGGAGATAGTACATACAACTCTTTGTTTTCTTGACTCCATTAACCCAATTATCAAAGGCACTAGTCATCACTTGTTGCATTGGAGATATAAAATTGTTACTTTGGGAAACATGAAATTTCGTGATTTTGAAGTTGTTCCTAGTGGAATCAAATCTATGCTATAAATGTTTGCTTGAGGCACTAGGGATTTTCATTTCTACAAGTATTTCTTGATTCTATTACAAATTTAACCTACAGCCATTAGGGCTGCAGAAAACCCTAACCAAACTCTTCAATAAATCCTAATTTAACCATTGAAAATTGCCTAAAAATTGCCCACATAATCTACCAAGTACAATGCATCTTTTGGCAAGTGTCGAGAAATTTTTAGTGGTTAAATATCTTTATGTAATAACAAGTTTGTAACACTCATAAGGATGAAAAATATCACTTCATTTAGCATTTTATGACAGCCTTTATTTTTATGCTAAAGTCTTGATCTATCATTGTTAAGCTAAACTAGTTTTTACTAGCTTGTCTCGTGTTTATTCAATTGAACTTTTATCACTTATATTGCAGCCCTTATTATCTTTTATGTGATGATATATATCATTCATTATTTGTGCAATTAGGGACATCAAGATTAAATTTCTTGTCCATCTAACATTACTATATGCAAGTGTGGCTTTTCTTGTGTCTCAGGCAGGTACAAACACTCTTTGCAGCCATCGAAAAAGTTGGAAACCTTAAACCACCCATACATGAGTCATCAAAGCCATATTTCCTATTCCATCATTGACCTTTATGGGGATACTTCTCTTCTTTCCCTTACATCCATATCAATACCCCTAGGGTCACTAGGATCACCTCCCTAGAGTGACCTAGTCACCCTCGAAGTGCATGACCTATATCGAGGTGACATTGGGTATAGTGTCCCTTAGTTGTTTCCATTTTGGTCATTGGGTTGGGAATTTCCCAACCTAGAACTTGTGTGATAAAAAAGGGTTGATGTTGTTGAAATCAATTGTCCATGACTTAATGAGTACAAGAGATCCTAGCTGATTTTCATTGGCCACTTCATTGGATGCCATTGTATCGTCCATTGCAAGTTCCCAAGGGGAACTAACTAGTATTTCTAAATGCAGGGCTAGGATGTTTGACTATTACAGGACTAACATCAACAAAACCCAAATATAAGACTTGAACATTACAAAACAAGATTTGATGTCATTATTTATTGATCCTAGAACCAGACTATAGCCACTAGTCAACAAGATATGTATTTGTATGGATTAATACATCCATGAACAATTTAAGGATAATTGGATGGATAGATGGTTCATGGTGTTCAAAAAACCTCTGTACAATAACAGGGAGGTGCCTCTATATTTCCTGAGGAAATTCTAGGGAGAGTTTAATTTGGGTCACCATGTCAACTACTTTGACATTGGTGAAATATAGAGGGTGGGTCTCTGTTAAGGTCCTAACCCGCACATAGGTAGGTCAATGTATTCGGATGTAATAAAGGTCAATATTAATAAGTCCTTTCAATAAAATAGAATAAGGCGGATGTAAGAATACCTAATAGAAGATTCCACTTCTAGAAGGATCTTCCTCTATATGCTTCTCTTAATAGACATATTTAGTATAAATAAGGGGTGAGGGTATGTGAACCCTAGCTTGGAGATTATTGTAACAGAGCGCTGCTCGACTGGAGGTTGCCCCCTCGAAGAGGCCTGTGAACATTGCTTTATGAATCAAAGTGATTTTTCTATTGCTATTTCGTATATCATTTCTGTGTATTGTGAAGATTAGGCTAGATATTTTACTGTTATTCTACCATTTCGAGCATTTTATTTCTGTTCTGCATATTTTATATATCTGGTATCTTGCAAGTGGTATCAGAGCACTTTCCTTGGTAGAAATTGTTGGTATTTTTTTTTCAGGGTAGAGACGTATTCCGGCGTCTTTAAGCCACAGAAATATGTCGTTACACACATAAACCTACGGTTGAGGGATTCATACATGCAGGAAATACAAGTGGTTCTTAAGCACACATCTGTTGGCCACCCTTGTAACCCCTATTGGTACCCCTTCGAGTGGTAGCGCATCAGACAACACCTGTGTACGGATTGGCCTAGATTTCCTGAAGCCCTCTTTAGATAAACCTATCGGCCACCGGAATGCTATAGTGTCACTGAGAACAACACTTGGGAAGATACTCTCTAGTACCTGGGTAGTTGGGTAGTACGGCTAAGGGTATGGTCTATCCTCCTTAGTTAATGCCCTGAGATATTGGGTGGAGTACTACTATTGGACCCCGCACATATATCAGAGAGCTATAGCATAGGGCAAACCCTTGTCTGTAGAACCCTTGAATACCTAACCCTTGGGGAACATAAACAACAACATAAACAAATTAAACTAGTGAGATCTATTGACGTGCATCTGTGTTCGAGTTGCTAAGTAAATACTCTCTGGTTCAGAATTTGGGGATTTCAGCACTGCAGCATTCTTCAGAACAAAGCATAACCCCGCAGCTGTAAAAAAAAAAAAAAAAAGTCTGGAAATTTTTTCATTATTATTTGAGACCTATTCCCTTAGATTCATCTCTTCTCCCTTATCACTTTCATCTATATCATTTTTCTGCAAAAAATTATGACCCTGCCCGCTCCCTTTTCAGTTCACCCATCATCATGGCCCATACCCATAGCCAAGAACTAGAGTCTCGCTTCAACACCCTACAATCTGGTTTCCTTGAGACCCAACAAGAAGTGCAACAACTCAGTGCTACTATTGCCTCCCGTGATGCCTCCATGACTGCATCCGTAAATGTAGCCATGCAGTCCGCAATGGAAGAAGTCAAACACAAACTGACCACCCAGCTTGAATTTTTCTTTGCCTCACTCTGCACCAAACTCAAGATCCCTACCGATGACTCTTTTCGTGAGGCACATAAAAAGATTGAAGGTGAAACTTCTTCCCATTCCTTTCAACCCCATCACTTTCAAAGGGACATACGCCTTCCACGGGTGGATGTAACCAAATTTGATGGCTCGGACCCAACTGGTTGGGTCACACAAATGGAATAGTATTTCTCTCTCTACAACATTACAGATGACTTGGCCAAACTCTGGTATGGTGTTCTCCATCTAGATCAAGACCGTTGGCAATGGAGAAAAACTTCTCGTCAAGGGTATATTGCTTGGACCCAATTTGTTGCTGAGCTTTATGAATGCTTTTACACTGACACCAACCATTTGGGCCATTTGAACAAATTGAAGTAATCAGGCACAGTCGAAGACTTCATAGCTGCATTTGAGCATCTGTCTTTTCGAACAGAGGGAATGATTGATTCTTTCTTTCGAAAGTGTTTTATCAGTGGCCTCAAGGAGGAGATTCGGGGCCATGTCCTCATGGCTTTACCTATGACTTGGGTGGAGGCTACCAAAAAATCTAAAGAAGCACAACAAATTGTTTCCTCTCAAAACCGCAAGCCTTCCTTTATCCTGCGCCCTAAACCAGTAAACCCCACTACTCCCTCCGCCCCATTAAAAATCCAAAAATTGACCAGGGCTGGAATGGCTAAACGCCAACTCAAAGGCCTCTGTTATAATTGTGATGACAAATATTTCCCAGGCCACAAATGTAAGGAACAAAATCTCTTTATGGCCATCTCTGAGGATATTCAGGAAGAAGATGTTGACACTCCCCCTGTGCCCGAGTCACCATAAATATTTGACATAAACCCTCCCTCCGACCCTCCTGAAGTGGAACCAATCATTTCCCTCAATGCTCTCACTGTCTTCTCTACCCCCCAAACCCTTAAGTTAATCGGTTACATCAAGCACCGAAAGGTCATCATCCTGGTTGATAGTGGCAACACCCACAATTTTATTCATCGCCGCATTGCCCAAGAAACCCATTGCTACATCCATGATGTCAACAATTTCCAAATCATGATTGCCAATGGTGGTTCTATGAAATGTGGCGGGCGCTATGAAAATGTGTGTCTCCAAATAGGTGACTACCACCTCAAATCCCATATGTTTTCT
>JZKD02S2298326.1:408926-419909 GCA_000966675.3 Picea glauca
CCCATCAGACACGATGGATGCGACAGGCAATGCAAGAATGTCTATTCCCTTGTCGGCTGCTGAAGTAGCGTACTCTTTGGTTCAGCAAGCTTCAGCTACTCCTGATCTGATTCCCGCACAAGAGTCGAATCTGCTCCTGGAGCCTATCTGGGCTCAGGATTCTCTTGTTAACATAGATTCGTTAGATTTAGTCTTGCCTTATGATGAAGCAATCATTGAAGCAATGACTGGTCCGGACAAACCTTGGGATGATTTGCACCACAGATCATATTTCCTCCCAGAGTTACACCAAATCGAGGCAGGAGAATTCACCATCACCATGACGGGGGATCAGCCTTGTCCCATCAACCTCTTAGCTACACAGGATATTTATGCTGAGGGAAATATGGCGACTATCACTGCCATGATACCTATCAATATCTCCTGAAACCCCGGCATCGTGGAGAATGTCTTCATCGGAGCAGATTGCTACCCTGAAGAGATTCAAATTTACACGGATCTGTTTAAAGAATTTCGCGATGTTTTTGCCTGGTCTTACGAGGAAATGTCAGGCATCGATCCGAAAATAGTTGAACATGAGATCACTACGTATCCCGACGTGAAGCCTGTTCGACAGAAAGTTTGTCCAGTTAATCCTAGGAAAGCATCATCCATCAAAGCTGAGGTTGAGAAATTGCTTAAGGAAGGGTTCATATACCCTATTCACTTACTCAATGGGTGTCAAATCCCGTGCCAGTCGATAAGAAACAAGGCACGATTTGTGTCTGTACCGATTTCCATGATTTGAACAAGGCATGTCCGAAAGATAATTATCCAACCCCATTCATTGACCAGATCATTGATGAGTGCATCGGTTGTGAAGCCTTTTCATTCATGGATGGTTTCTCGGGCTATAACCAAATCCAAATCAAACCTGAGGACCAACACAAAATGGATTTCATTTGTCCGTGGGGTACATTCACCTATCGAAAGATTCCTTTTGGTCTAAAGAATGTTGGAGCTACTTTCCAGCGGGCCATGTCTTTTGCGTTTCATGACCTCAAACACATAGTCGAGGCCTATCTAGATGATCTAGCATCACGCTCTCGCAAACGAAAGAATCATCCTATGCACCTCCGACTAATCTTCGAACGCTGTCACTACTTCAGGATTCACTTGAATCCCAACAAGTGCAACTTTTGCGTCACGTCAAGACGACTGTTAGGTTTCATCATTTCAACAACGGGGATCATGGTCGATCCTCTCAAGGTGGAGGCAATAGTTCAGTTGCCCCCCCCACGCACCATCTTACAACTTCAAAGTCTTCAAGGCAAGGCGAACTTCTTACGACGCTTCATTGCCAACTATGCCAAAATCACCAAGGGCTTCATGCATTTACTGAAGAAAGACATTCCTTTTCTTTGGGACGAAGCAGCGCAGCGCTCTTTCGATGCATTGAAACACACCCTTACAACCGCACCTCTGCTACGGCCACCGAATTATAACAAGGATTTCCTATTATATCTGGATGCCACAGAGTCAACCATAGGCATGGTTTTGGTTCAAGAAGATGATTTTTTTTCTGAATACGTGATCTATTACTTGAGCCGAGGCCTCGTAGGACCGGAACTTAATTATACCCATCTCGAAAAACTTGCGTTGGTAGTAGTTCATGCTGTTCAACAGTTCCGTCACTATGTTCTGTTCCGCAAGACCACCATCGTAGCCGTCGTGAATCCATTCCAGTACATGTTAACACGATGAGTTATCAGCGAAAAAATCAATAGATGGATGGTCATCCTCCAAGAATTTGACTTAGACTTTGTTTCAGCCAAGTCCAAGAAGTCACTGGTCTTCGCAGAACTTATTTCGGAACTTCTGGTTGAGTCGGGTGACGTTGTGCCTGAGGAATCGCCTATCCGGGGGGATATGTTTTTGATCGAATCGTCTAACCCCTGCTACGGAGATATACTGATCTATCTCCAGACTTTGAAGTGTCCTACCTCTGCTTCTCATGATGAGCGTCGACGGATCCGCCATCAGGCCAAGAACTATCTTATACTCAATGATACTTTGTATCGGAGAGGTGTAGATTGTATCTTGCGTCGATGTCTCACTCATGAGGAGGTCATCATAGTGCTCAACGATTGTCATACAAGATCTTGTGGTGGCCACTTATCCGGGTTGGCAACAGCCCAAAATATTTTACGAGCAGGTTACTTTTGGCCCACGCTTATAAAAGACTGTATTGAGTCGGTCAAGAAGTGCCATCCGTGCCAAATCTTCTCACGGAAGATGAGGTCACATCCAGCTTCTATGTTTCCTGTTATCACCGTCGGTCCCCTCACTAAGCGGGGAATTGATTACACTACTTGCAACCCCCCTTCATCTAAGGGGAACCGCTATATCATTGTAGCTGTCGACTACTTCACTAAGTGGGTCGAAGCTATGCCGATGTTCAAAGATGATGGAGAGACTGCAGCTCTCTTCTTATTTAACCAGATTATAGCACGGTTCGAAGTCTCGAGAGAGATTGTCACTGACCATGGAAGTCACTTTCAGAACCAAATGATGTCCTATTTAACATCAAAGCTTGGGTTACGGCAAGAACACTCATCACCTTACTACCCCCAAGCCAATGGGTAGGTGGAAGTTGTTAACAAAATGCTTAAGACAATGCTACAGCGAACCATCAACTCAACCAAATCAAACTGGCATTTGATGTTATATTCGGCATTATGGACTTACCAAACATCAGTTAAGACTGCAACCAGTTTCTCACCTTTCCAACTCGTTTACGAGCTAGAGGCAGTCTTGCCCATCGAATGTCAAATTCCCTCTCTGAAATTGGCAATACAGTTATTGCCAGACACTTCTCCGCTTGAAGAACGGTTAGTCCACCTGGAACAGCTTGATGAACAGCGTCGTGATGCGGCACTGGCCAACGAAGCTCATAAAAATAAGGTTAAGTGTCAATATGATAGGTCCATTCGTCCTCAGGTTTTCTATGAGGGTGACCTTGTCCTGGTTTATGACCAAGATAACGACCCCCTAGGGCCAGGAAAGTTCAAACCCATGTGGTTCAGACCCTTCATTGTTAAGGAGGTTTTAAAGAAGGGCGCTTATCGTCTGGTCAATTTTGAAGGGAATGCTTTGGTGGAGCCTTGAAATGGGCTCTACCTCAAGAAGTACTACTCATAGGGTCACCGTGAGTAACTTTTTGTAACATATGTATAGTCTTTGTGCTATTACTTTCTTTCGTTTCTTTTGGAAAAATGTGTCATGGACGCATCATTAATTTTATCTTTCGTCACTATGGCAGATGTCAAGTGAGTCCGAGGTGTTCATTGGGTATGCAGATGGTGCTAGTCGACATACGCGGAGGCTCGATTCGCAACTTGGGTAATCTTTACACCACAGGGTCAGTTGTTATCTTCCGGAGGGATTTACTTAGGTGACACCACAAAAAATGTTTCCGAGTATAGCACAGTTATTGAGTTGCTTCATGACGCTTTGTCATTGGGTATCTCTTGTCTCTGGGTCTATCTAGACGCTCAACTGGTTGTGTCGCAGCTAAACAGAATATACCGTGTGCACGATCCTACTCTACATCGAAGATTCCTTAGGGTACATCTCTTGGAATGCAAATTTGATTATATTACATATTTTCATGTTCCTAGGAGTCTAAATCAAATCACAGATACTCGAGCTAATCACATTTTAGATTGGCATCTTGCTCACACATAAAAAGATCATAATCAAACACATGTAAATACATTTTTGTCCACATAATCCATCAAGACACAGAAAAGAAATAAAAATCATATATATACATCATAAAGTCATAAGAGTACATAGATGGGCGCAAGTGCCTCAAAAAGTGGGAACCATAATGAGTCACCGGGGCTTATGCCCTCAAAAAATATATATACAATAAGGTTCTCATGGAACATAAAAGGTTGAAAAGTATGTTCAGGGCCTATGGGCCCTGTTATAATCATGAACGGCCTGGGCTAAATGCCTAAACAAACGGACCCATGTCCGAGGTGCAACCACAACATGAGTCTGCATAGAGGGCGGCAAGTCCTCTATCTTTGCCATGGGAACTGTGTGAGTGAGCGCAGTGAAGTTCCGCTCAACCCGCCTAAGAACCCTCTCGGCCTCTCCTACTAGTAGGTTCCCCACCACTGCTGCTCCCCCGGTAGCGGTAGCTGTGGCCTCTGGCCGTGGGCGACGCCTGTTCCGTGCAAAATCGACAGGTCACACGGGTCCCACATCTGCACGCAAAACAAAGTTCACCCATCAAAAACTTTGTTATTCAAAAACATGATATATATCCAAAAAGACATAAAAATCACATATGTAAACAAAAAAACTATACAGGTGGATACTTACCCATCTCCCCTCGCTCCTCACCAGGTGGCACTAGTATAGTAGGATCTTTCGAAAAGTCGATTCCCGCGTATGGGTAGTCCTCGATGGCGGGGATCTGCCGCGACAACCAAGCAAAGAAGTCGTCATTGAAGGCCTCCACGTTCCTTCCACCACCCTGTCGTGGCAGTAATGTTGCCCATCTACATACTGCTGGGAACGTCGCCAGATGTCCTCGTACTGTCATCCGAGGACTGAAGCACGAAACTCTCTCAAAGAAAAATGAGCACAAAATAGTCCTGAACCCGAAGTTCCTGTGTGTCCGCTATCTACATGCTGTCAGCTGAGCTTTCATGCTCTCTAATAATGTGGTACTCCAATCATATATTTGTGCATTCATGCACTGAATTGCACAGTTCATCTATGTGCGCGACGCCTGATGTACAGCTGAGGAGCCAGTAATTCGCCCAATGAGCAATAAGATGGTTTGTAGCGTAAGGCTGGTAACACTGCCAAATGGTATCCAGGAATTCCCCTGGTTAGTCCCAGCCACACAATATTCTGCTATCAACTCCGAGACTTTGCTCGGCCCCGCAGGAAATGTCTACAAGATAACGGGTTCCCCTCTCCTCGAGAGGCCCATCAAATAATAGATGTCCTCGGTGGTGGGCACCAAGGATTACCCCACTATCATAAAGGCCTCAGCATCAGGGTGCCAATAGTCAACCAAGGCATTCAGCAACCTTAGTTGCATGTGCATAAATGGACATAGGAAAATGTTCACCAAGCCACACTCTGTCAGCACGGCCATCACATTTGGATCTGCAGCCACTGCCTCATTCGCAGCCTCATGCTCTCTCTCTCTCCAATGAACATACATCCTGTCAACCACAAAAGAAAAAAGGGAGAGATTAGATCTTGCCACCAAATTTTTTGTTGCGCGGGGGGTAACCCGCGGGCTGTAGAGGTGACAGTCGCGGGTACCCGCGTGCAGTTTTGATCCTGCGCGTAGGTACCCGCGGGCTGTCTCTAGACAACCCGGGGGTTACTAGGGCCGACCCCTTAGAGGGCGACGACCACCCCCAAAAGCAACCCAAAAACAACAATTAAAGTATTAAAATGCAAGATGAGGGAGTTTGTACTTACTTGGTCCGAGCAGAAGTCCGTTTGGTCCACTGTAGCTCCCAGAATCACGATCTCTGGCAAAGGGGTTCTTTTGGCTCCAGAGTCAATTTCCAAATCAGCAATGGTGATAATGAGCTGCCAACTTCTATTTATAGACTTTTTGGCCTCTTTTTGTCACTTTTTTGAGCCCTTTTATCAGTTTCTTTATGCCAAAAACCATTTTGAGTGGTTCAGGAGTGCTATGGGAGGGATTTGATCAGGTATTGGGACATTTTTCATTGAGTTTCAAAAAATAAAAATAAAAATAAAAATAAAAAATAAAAAAATGTACATGAGGACGGTCCATAAAAAAAAATTTCAAAAATCAACCTGAGCATATAGGGTAGGATTTCATCCCCACTGTTGCATCTCGTTGCCTTTTGTTTTTCCAATATAGGATCGATCCCATTCGATTGTGCCACGGAACCGTCATATCTGCTCTAGAAGTGTCGCAACTGGGTGGTAGAGCTTACCAAAACATGGATGCCCTAGGTAGTTCCTGGTTGCATTATGGTGTCCATGTCGTTTTTGACAACATAGTAGGCTCGGGAGTCCATATAGTTTTTCTGAATGTGAGTTTGAGCCTCATTTGCATGGGTCTTTTTCACCCTTTGTCTTACCCTCTGGACTCCCAAAACATAACGGGTCTCCTTTTAAGCCCTTTTCAGACCCTTTAAACATGAAAATATTGCCGAGCGATCTTGTGACCCTTCACACTCGTTAAACTGAAATTTGAAGTCACGTCTGTCTGGTGGTAGTTTACCCCTTTTTCGGTCCGGACAGTCAACTGTACGAACAAAGGCATACTCTATCAAATTCCGATTCTTTGGAAGAGTATCCTCAGGTATGATTTTATTCCTTTTTTTATCACTCTGTAAATTTCCTAGAGGTTGAAAAGAGGAAATATACAAAGGTAGCCTTAACCAACCGCTTTTAAAGCTGGGATCTAGCCCTTCCAGCTTCAGAGAGGAATCTCTCTATATAATTTAGCTTTGTTTGAATTGAGATATTAGGCTAGGTAAAGGCACAAGTTTTGTTTTGTTGTAAAGGATTTTTAAATTTGGTTGAGACAAATCACACATCCATTGGGCTATGGGGTCTGTACTTAATAAAATATGAGACACAACCAGAAACGCTGAAGAAATCTTTCACAAGGTGAGATAACACCCTCACTGGATCTTTAAAAGTTAAAGTGATGGACAGAAGAAAGATAAGGAAAATAACTCCAATTAACAAGCACTTAAGAATCTCTTAACTGAAGATATTTAGAAGATGAACATTGAAATCTATAGAATCGAAAACAGGTATCAAGGATAAATCCTGCAACATAACACTATTCGTACAGATTAGTTACAGAAAAACAAGATGATCACATAGCAAGAAAACATTTGACTAAGAAAATCACATCACCAGTGAAAATGCGCAAGAATCCTGTGAAAAGCCTCTTCTTTATTAATGGTGCATCTCTTCAAAAATGTTACAGCTTGATAGCAGTCGGGTGTGCAAATCAACAACAACCCTCAATACATTGAAAAAAGAAGTATTTATAAGTCAAAATACAAAGGATCCTGTCATAACTGACAAGGACGTGTCCATACTATTATTAGCATGACTAACTCAACTAATCAAAAACCGTTTGGTGATTCATCATAACTGTTTGCTGAACTTCTGGGTAAGCCGTTGGTGAGGTGCCTCCGCAACCTCTGCTGACAGGACAGCTGACTGGAAATGACAACTCATCTACTAATCTAGTAGACCGCACAGCTCTTCCCATCAGATATGAGTTGGCACTGTCACTTTGAGCAACCTCCAGTACACTTCGTCCATGTCTGTGTACTTAGCGAAAGTAGGCTTGACGATGAAAATGTGCTTAATTTCATGTTGGATCTCAATATCCAAGTGTAGTGCCTCCATGAAAGCTCTACCTGTGATGTTTGATTGTATCCCTGTGAATTTAGCACAGTCCTTGGATACTTCGATCAACTTCTTCTTATAATCGGGAAGCGCCATCAATTTATCGTTTATGACCTTCATGCCAGGCAGGCCTTTCCTTGTCAGAGCGTCTATCTTGTGGAAGAACCTTTGCACTCCCTGGTCCATGATTTGGATCTTCTCTTCTAGCTGAAGCATGAGACCTCTTTTGGTCAGAACTCTTTTCACTTCCAATATGGTTTCTRTCCTATCTTCAATTTTCAGCTCCTCGAGTTCTTCCCGTGTCTTAGAATTTAGGAACCTTATGATCTCATTGGCCTGGGCTGGCATGTCGCCCAATTCAGTCCTAATTTTCTCCACAGCCTATTTGCTCCTCTCGAGCAACTCGTTCTGTTCGAACATGATCTGAGCCATTGGCCAGATTTCATTGATGGACTTAGAGATATCAGTCCACACAAGTTCTTTAACTTCAGCCAAGGTTTTCCCAGCCAATGTCTGTGTCTGGAGCTGCTGCAAATCCTTCTTCATTTGCTCATTTACCTGTTTCTCCTTAGCTAGACTTATCTGGAAAGAAGTTTTTAGCTCTTGCAGATTTTCCACTTCCTTCTTGAGTCTGCTGATTTCAGACTCTTGCAAATTCATTCTCTCCATAGACTTGGCCAGGTCTATGGTGCCTTCAGGTACCTGCTCTGTAGTTGCGGATGGAACTGCTGTCACTGTCGCTGTGCTCAACCCCACAATGGGAATAGAACTTAAGGTGATGGCCTCCACTGTCTTCATCTTTTCTTTCTCCTTTAATCGTTTTTCCATCTCAACCTCCATCTCCTTTAACTGCGCACTCTGCTCCATGAGTAGTCTCAACATCTCATCCTTTTCGCCTTCTCTTTCAGCTATTTCTTTCATCTGTGGATCCTCTGTTGGAGGGAGATTTAGCTTCTTTATCAATGCGACGATGTCAGCATTCTTCTTTTTAATCATTTCCTCAGCAGCCTTGACATTCGTCGGGTCGTAGCCGATCTTGAGGACCAACTCCTCGAGAGTCTTTATCTTGTTGTCTTTCGCGAATTAAGACATCTTCTCTAGCTTCAGTTGGGTCTGGGCGTTGCTCAATGCTGTCCGATACTTTGCCGCAGAAGTTGCAACGTGGGCTAAAGTGTGGGAAATCATTTCCCCAGTTTGCTTATGCATATCCATTTGATCTGTCGGATGCACATCTTTGGCTTGGAATTCAAATGTGGTCCTCCTGTAATCAGATATAACCTTGGGGTCCGGCACTAGTGCATGGAGGTATGCCATATGCATATTTCCCTTTTCTATATCGAATGCCGAGAGTAACCTGTGTTGGGCTGTGGAGGACTGCTTATAGAATTGTGCATAAGCGTTGCTGGTGAGCGACTGGTTCCTCTTCTTGATCAAGTCATATTTTTCAAAAATGCCCAGCTGGGGCCTAGTCTTGCTTGGTGGAGTATCCAAGGGAGAATCCCTGGACTTTACTATTACTTATTTAAGCTGACTAGAGCCAAAAGATGAAGTGAATTTCTTGGCCCCTGTAGTGGTCACTGTGGTAGTCAACGTGGTATTTTCTGCTGTTGTGTCAGTCGTTGAAATGGTCTTCATCTTTTTGGAGTGAATTTGAAATTCCTCCGTTGACACCTCTGTTACAGGAGGAGATGACTCCTGTTGGGGCCTCTTTTCCTTGAGGACCTGTGGTGTGGTAGCAGGAAGTGCACTTGTTGAGGGCCCCTGCTGTTCCAACATGACAACAGGTTCTGCATCCTCCAACGTATCGGGCTCCCATTCTACTTGATTAGCAAATTTTTCGATTTCAGGCCTGGGCTCATGCACATATGGAGCATTCTTATTCTTGACTCTCATCTCAAACATGATTCCATGGGGATCATAATGCCAGGGGAAGCTTGTCATGAATTTCATTTCCCTCAAGAGTCTGTCTGCTTCATCACCGACAACTCTATTATTGCAGATAAATGAACCTATCTGCCCCTTGAGCCACAACTGTTGCTTCTTTTTTAGGGAAACAAAGTGAATATCATCAGAATTCATAATTTGTCTAATATATTCTAGTGCGAAAATTCTTACCGGTATATATCTCGGAAGCTTGTATGGTGCCAACACGCACCCATAGAGCCGGATTTCGGAGTGATTTTGGTACAAGTACCAGTCCCCTGTCTTCGCACTTTCTGACAGATGCAGAACTCTCCGGACTTCGTCATTTACTCGTGGCTCAGGCATGCCACTCAGCATACTTACCACAGGGTGGTAAAACTGATCTATGAACGCCGTGAAGTCGTACTCGATGGAATTTCGCCTCAGGAGGGACATCCACACTGTGACGGGCTGAGGCTTCCCATTGGCATCCATCTTTTGCATGGAGAAGTTGAACTTGTCGGCTTGGAAATAGATGAACATGTAAGCCAGAATGGATGAGTATCTAAACATTCCTTCGGTGTCGAAATTGACGAACTTCTCATGGATGTTATTTTCCAGGAATGTGCTGTAATCGAATTGAGTGGTTGGTTGTTCATCATTCGAAAAGATGGATAGGAAACCCAGGATGGGTTCGTCCACCCATTGATCAGAATAATATCCAAGTATAGCACACACAGCCGAAATAATCTGATTCCCTTTGATGGAAAATATGGAAGAATGATACGGGGGACTGGTGGTCAGGATTGGAGAGGAAGGAGGGGAAAATAGCTCAAAAATCTGAGCTCTTTGGGGGAAAGTCATCTTCTGGTAGAGCTCGGTGAGGACTTCCAGGTTGAAAGGGGTTACAGAATCCGGGCGGGTTATCTGCATCATTTGGTTGATATCCTCTGGGGTAATGAAGAAGAGAACGTCCCCAGAGGAGGAAATAATGGCTTTCTGTTCGGGGACGTAGTGATCTTGGCACTTGAGTGCAAACTCTAGGAAATGGTGAACTTGGGGGAATAGATATAAGGGCATATTGGACTCCCAGAGCCCAATCTCGTCACTCTGGTCTAGGAAAATTTTTCGGAGCCATGATTGCAGATCAGAGAAATCAAAGTTGCATGTAGTGTCCACTATCAAGCGGTCCTTGTCTACCAGAGGGATTTTATCAAGATTGACAGGAGGAGGAACAAACAGATTCTCTTCCTCTTCAGCTGGCCTTGTTTTAGACACCATCTCAGCGACTGTACCTACAACAAACAACGTTAGTGGGGTCTACTGGTGGTGGAGGAAAACGACGAGGAAGCAATGGAAAAATGATAGATTAGTTCTCTGGTGCGATGGATGGTTTCTGGCGCGAGGAATGAATAACGAGTGAAAATGGGCACAACGGTGTTTTTATTCAAAACTGGGTCGTATGGACGCGAGAAAACGGTCAGCATGACAACGGGCATTTTATCCCGTCATTAATGTATAACGGGCCACTTGGGGTGATATGGTAGGTGACGGTAAACAGAGTATACGGACGGCTGACGTGGTGGTTTGTGAATGGGGGGTAAAATTGCCAAAGGGGGTTGTTCATGAGTGAAGGGTGTTATGGCGCTGACA
>JZKD02S2298327.1:0-14540 GCA_000966675.3 Picea glauca
TCTGGTTCAACCTTTTGTAAAAATGAAACCACCTACCTCAAGAATAATTTCCTCTAGTTCAATCTTGTGTAAAATGAAACCAGGTCCAAGCATAGTTTTGGCTAGTTTTAAGCTTGTATAAAAATAAAATCTATCCAAAGCATAGTTTTGTTTTGTTTTAAGCTTGTGTAAAAATGAAAACAATCCCGAGCATAGTCTTAATTATTTCTCATGCTCGTGAAACCATGAGAATGTAATCAAGTAAACCACCTACCTGAAGCATAATTTCCTCTCATTCAATATTGTGTAAAATGAAACCAGGTCCAAGCATAGTTTTGGCTTGTTTTAAGCTTGTGTAAAAATAAAATCTATCCAAATCATAGTTTTGTTTTGTTCTAAGCTTGCATAAAAGTAAAAACAATCCTGAGCAAAGCCTTAATTCTTTCTCATGCTCGTGAAACCATGAGAATGTAACCGAGTAAACTTTTATAACTTTTTTCAGACTCATAAAGGTTATACGAAAAAGAAACCCCCCTGGAGTTCCCTTTAAGCTCTTTTTAGGCTCTCTAAACTTGAAAAGATTGTCGAGTGATCTTGTTCTTTTCATGCTCGTTAAAGTATTAGAAAGCACTTCTGTTGAGTGATAGTTTATCTCTTTTTTGGTCTCATTAGACTACTTTATAAAAAAGGACATTTTGGAGTTTCCTTCAAGTGTTTTTCAGACTCTCTAAATATGAAAAACCATTGAGTTTACTTTCTTTGGACTCATAAAACAAACATTGAAAGGCCCATATGGGACTGAACCATTCCTTCATAGGGTTAGTTAAACAAACTCTGAGGGACTCATCTGAAGGATGAGCTTACAGCTCAAGCATATGTTATCCTCCTCAAGATTTTTTATAAATAAAGAGGTACTTTCCAGAAATGGTGGGGGGGAATTCGGAAATAAATACGTCTAAACTTGTATTCTATGGAAGAGTCACTTTTGAACATAACACATTTTCACTCGCTTTGTGTCTAGGTTGTAAAATCATTTTTCTCTTCTGATCATACTCCTTTATAAGATTACAACTTGATCTGTGATCCCTATTGTTGAGTTAGTGTTTCCAAGACAGTTGTCGTGTCGTCAATGTGTTCAAAGAGAATTTCAACCCGAAAAGCCTTATATTGCGTCAGCCATTTTTGCATTCCTTAATCCTTCTATTTCATCGGCCATCCTCGAGTCATTCCTGAATCACTTGTTACTCTGATATACCTCAAATATTTTTACCTATTTCATGTCATTGATGGGGGATACATTAAGGCCCTCCTATGAAGAGTCTTTTCCTGTCGAATTCAACTCATTATCTAGGAATTATACATAGAAACTAATTGGTACCTTGGAACTTCCATGGCTCAATGGCAGGTTTTCTCGCTTTCGATAGTGGGTTTTCGTTATTGTCCCCTTATCGAGAGATTCCACCGAGTGTTTGACTTGATCTCATTAATTCACACATGTTGGATTGTACTAGTATACCTTAGGATTCATTGACCTTAATAGTGATTTCCCTCACACTTGTTAATGATATTCATTAATGACCAGTAATTAAGTGGTTTCTACCATGTTCGACTTCAACACATGTATTCACATGGTTAGATTCATACTATAGAGTGGTGGAGAAGAAAACCCTGAATATTTTCTGAGAGATTCAGGTTGCGTTGGATTATATTCATACTGTATTGCTTCATAGATCCACAGTGTATGTCTCGTGGATATGTTCAAATTTGAGTCTTTAACACATAGGTCCACGGTGTATTTTTGGTGGCTATGTTCAGATTTGAGTCATAATGGCCTAGATCCACAATGTATGTTTGGTGTCCATGACCTGTCTTAATTGACATGGGTCTTTGCATGTCGAAATGTATTCTTTGATTCATTTTTATTATGAGTATGGGAATTCATACCTTAGTGATGAAGATATTATTGTACTGTCTTTCCTTGTTTGTTGGTAGGTTTCTGACCGACATGTTCCTTGTTCCCTACACACACTTGACAAAGTATTATAGCTATCACTTTGTTCTAACTTCATACTTTGGGGGGGGTTACTATTACACATTATTTTCGTCACCCCTATAACCGTTAATTATGTAAAATTATCCTTTTCCTGTAGGAGGATCAATAGCCTGAATCATTGAGGAGAATGAAGACAATTTTTCCCAAAAAGAGGAAATGAGTTTTTCTCTTGTAAAAACATTAAGAAGAGAGATCATTGCACCTTGTCTAGTGTTCAGGGAGTGACGATCTAGGATCGTCGTAGGATGCACCAAAATTGCCTACGACGTTGTCTAACTCTCCCCAGTATTAAGGGTGCGATGATTTTCCATAGGAGGGAAAAAGAGAGTCTTCTTGATGCTTTTAGAAGAGAAGATACGTGGGTGAGTTGGCCTCTGATCGGTTTGGAGATGAGTCACATCCCTAAACTCTTGAGATCATCCTAACCTCCTCATGTTATCCTTTTCATCCTATAAAAGGAGAGGAGTTCTCATGGGGAAATTTAGTTGGCTAGCTTTTGGTGTGAGCTTGAGTAACTTTTGTAGCTATGAGTTTCACTTTTCCAAGTTGATATTGTGAGTGAATTTCAAATATATAGTCTCAAAATCCATGGAGCATAAGTGTGTGGGAAGAAAGGAACTTTTGGAAGGAACCTGAAAACATCAAAGCATCTATTTGTATCTTTCTTCCACATTCTTTAGTACATATATACTTTTCTTTCCTATATGAACGTTACTTGTCCATATTGTATGATTCCTTGATCATGTACATAGTTTAATATCGAATAGACTATGTTATTCTTGTCTTCGTTGGCTTGTGTCTCTTTCCAGATACTTCTTTGTAAGAATTATGAAGGAGCTGGGATCACATTGGCAAGGTCACGTCTACAACATTTAAAAGGTATGTTTTGGATCTTATTCTTATTTGATATCTGAAATCTAAGAAAAGTTTAGTATATCGTCTTTTTTTGTTCTAGTTTCGGGGTGAAACGAGGGAGATTAGTTTGTGTCTGCACTTACTGATTTTTCCAATAAAACCTCTTCGTGTCTGCTCTATGTGTGGTGGTCCTTGTGTAGAACTATGAAGTTATTTCTTATTTTTCGTTCTTTTCTTCTGTATGGGATTGCTTGCCCCCTCTTGGCCCTGTGCGACATTCTTATTTTTCCTTGTGTCATTTGTGCATGTCTATTGCATATGAACTATTTTGTCCTGCATTCTAGTTTGTCCATATGGCCCTACCTTTGGGATCATTGGCACTTTCCACTCTTTAGACCACTCCTATACCTCCATCTCGATGTCTTTCTTTGTCACATAGTATTTCAACTGTAGCCACTCCTTGGCTAGATCGCTCTTTTCCAATAGCCACATACTATGGCATGATGCTTGAAAATTGGCTATTTGTTCAAACTCATGAACAGTTTCTATGGAAATCCTCCATGTTTTCGATAACTGGACTTCTGGATCTTTGTTAAGTATAGAGAGAAAACGTCATTGTTTATTTTCTTGGCATTGGGATCTGTTGTTCTTCGAAATGATGTGTAGCGCGTTGTGCCACACTTTCATGTTCTTGGAAGGAAGATATTGTATGTTGGTTCTTTTCATCCTACCAATGTAATGAGGATGAGTAACCATGAGTAGTGGAACTCAAAACCTGAATCTTGCTTGTCCTGGAAATCGTCCAAGAAGGAATTCAATAAATAAGGGGCTTAGCTCATTGGGATCTCATTTGTGCATTGCACTCTAGATGCTACTATGCTTGAGGGTTCCTCCTCCTTTCTACACTTGCACATTAAATTGTAACTTAACAGTCTTGTTGCAAATTGCGTCATAGGATCGTTGATGTCATTGATCCCAATTACCCTATTACCTCTCCCCATGCCATATTTTTCTTTGATTTCATCAGAAAAATCTCTTTCCTTTGTTTTTTCTTCTAAATATTTTTATGGATTCTCCCCATCCATGGGTATCCCCATGATTGTTGCAATCAAATCAACATCGATAAGCAATAACCTATCCATCCATAAAATACCTCCATGCACCCTAGCTAGGAGTTGCTTCACACATCCATTGATGTGTTTACTTCACCCAAAGTGCGGTATATCTAAGAAATTCATTATTATTGTTTTGTATAGCCCCAAGATCGACTTCATAGGCTCCAAAAGTGGCACACCGGATGGGACTTCTCCCCTGCTCTCCAAATAGGTTTATGGTGCCAATTATAGGAATTTTACTGTGTCAGCCATGTCATGTTCAGAGTATCTAATGGTATATACTCCTCCCACCAACTCATCATCATATTTCACTCCCTTGGGGATATTAGGCATCACTATGGCCAATTCCACCTGCGTGTGTTATACTCCTTGTGCACTTTTCTCAGCTCGCATCTTCTCCTCTCCTTAGGAGGATGATACCCCAACTACTAGTATGTATTGGTGCTCTGTTTCCTACACTTCTTCTAGCTCTATGACCTGTTGCGCTGAACTCATGGCTTATTCTTCTTGTTGCATCCCTTTTCCCCTAGACACATAAGATTGTATCCTTTTTTCTTCCATCTCCAGCTACTCGTCCTCCTGTGCTGGGTTTTGTTCCTCCTCGATATGAGTGGTAGTCGACTCATACTTTGGTGTGTGAATTCCATCCACATCCATGACTATGGGAATCTCCTACATTCCTGATAACTAAGCACTACTTCTCATGTTTTGTCCGGACCT
This sequence comes from Picea glauca, assembly GCA_000966675.3. NCBI lineage: Eukaryota > Viridiplantae > Streptophyta > Pinopsida > Pinales > Pinaceae > Picea > Picea glauca. The sequence continues at coordinate 4,723 of JZKD02S2298327.1, forward strand.
ACTCGGTGCTCCAAAGCATGGTGGCAAAATCTTGATAAAATTCAAGTTGTTGATCTCTAAATCTCCAATGGCTCTCACAAATTCTCACTTTTTCACACTTAAACTTCTCTCTTCATTCTTCTCCTTAGAGAAAAAATGCAAATGACTATATTTGCCCCCTTTTTCTGACTTTATAGTCGCATGGTGAAATGACAATTGTTCTACACTAGTAGTTGTCACTTTTTTCACTTTTTCATGCGTGCTCCACTTTTGTACCTGTCAACTATTTCTTTGCGCAAAGGTTTTTTCAACACTGGTTTTTCTGCGGTGCACTGTTAATACTAACAATTCTATTACGTCAAAAAACCTCTAATATTAGCCTATATTTTTGTATTTTTGTTACATTTCTTCTTTTTTTGGATTTTTTTCTTTTTCTTCTACCATCTACTACATACAATATGTACAATCGCACCTTCTCTTTCTGTTTTTACCTCGGGTTGTTAGGTCTATTGTCTTGATATAGTTTCAGTCGACTTCCATTCACTAGTCCTCTGAGATTCTTTCCTGCAAGAGCTTTCAGTTGCATAGCACCTCCATTTGTGATATCCTCTACTTGATAAGGCTCTAACTAGTGCATATTGAATTTCTCGGTGTTGTAAATACATTTTTTCATAGATGAGAACTAAATCTCCTTCCTTAAATATTTTCTTCTTTATGTGCCTATCATGCCAATCTTTGTCAGGTTTTCTTTTTGTACTTCCTGGTGAAATCCTGCTAATATTTTGTCTTCTTCCAGCTCCATCAACTGATCCAATCTTTCATGATCCAATATTTTCATGGGGATGGTAAGATGTGGTATTTTGATTTTATATCTCAAATTATTCTTTCATAGCTCTGATTGTACTATTAATAAAATGAGTTCCCTGATCACTTAACAAAATTCTAGGACATCCAAATCTAGTCACCATCTTCTCAAAGGGGAACTATGTTGCAGTTTATACGCTGCAATCCTTCATTGGTTTTGCTTCTACCTATCTAGTTAAGTATTATGTCGTAGTGATGATGTATCTGTCTCTTGACCTCCTTGCTGGTGGATTAATGGGTCCAATGAAATCCACAAACCATTTATCAAATACATGTAGAGTTACTTGGGGCATAAGTGGCATTTCATTCCTTATGGATGGTTTTCCTACCCTCTAACAAATGTCACAGGTCTTATAGTATTCTTTCGCGTCCTTATGCAATGTAGGCCACCATAATCCTATGTGCAACAACTTCTGTGTTGTAGGATTTCCTGCATAATGCCCTCTAGTTATCCTTTCATGTGATTATGCTAACACCATGGAGCGTTCTTGCTCCATCAAACATATTCTTAGTATTCCATTTACACCTAACTTGTATAAATGACCTGCAATCAGCTAATAGTCTACAACGCACACTACCAACTATTTTTTCTACATGACAGTAAAGTTTTTGGGAGCCATTCCTATGCTAAAAAATCCAACAATGTCAACAAAATAATGATCAACAATATGAATAGAGAATAAGTTAGCATCAGGAAAATTATCCTCCAAGTTCTTTGGATCCTCTCCATTAGTAATTCTTGATATATGATATGGTCTTTCATTCAGCTTTGTTGGTTTTACTATTATTTAAAAATCATATTCCTAAAAAAATAACAACCATCAACAGATCCTCACCCCCAACATTGTTGTGTTAACTAGATAATTCAAGGTAGAATGATCTGTAAACATATTAAAATGTTGACCCAATAAATAATGTCTAAACTTTTGTAAGGAATATACCATAGCCATACCTTCCCTTTCTATAGTACTATAGTTATGCTTAGACTCAAACAACTTTCTACTAGCAAAATATATTGGGTGATCAATGTCCCCTTCACTTGGTTGTGCCAAAACTTCTCCAAGTGCAATGGATGAAGCATCCACATGCACATGAAATTATTTTGTCCAATCTAGCCATCTCAAAATTGGTGTTGTCACCATCTTCTCTTTTAGTGTGTCCAATATCTCTTGGCATTCATCATTCCACTAAAAAATGATGTCTTTATTTAGTAACTTTTCCATGGGCGTAGTAATATTTGTGTATCCCTTTATAAATTTCCTATAGTACCCTATGTGGCCCAATGTTTCTCTCAACTGGAACACTAACTTTGGTGGTGGTGAATTGACAATAACACCAATATTTGCAGGGTCTACTATCAAGCTCTGTTTGCATACAATGTTTCCAAATAGGATGCCAAATGGGGTAGTGAATATAAATTTCTTAATGTTCAAGGAAATATAACATTGCCTACATCTTTCTAACATTAACCTTGGAATTTCTACATGGTCTTTCAATAAATTGAATATTTTCCAATCATTCAGATAAACTTCAAAAAAATTATGTATAAAATCCTTGAATGTAGTTACTACTACTATGGAAAATATTGTTGGTGCATTATTTAAACCAAATGATATTATTGTATACTGATATGAGCCCCACTTGATCACAAATGTGGTTTTTTACCTGTCCACCAGAGCAATTATGATATGATGGTAACCTCAAAATACATCTGTGAAGGAGTAGACTTCTTGTCCTACCACATTCTCTAGCACATTGTCTGTAAATGGAGTAGGAAAAGGATCATGAAGGCATGCATCATTTAACTTTCTTAGATCCACACATATCCCAATCCCTCGAGTCTTCTTTTCCAGGACCACCATTGGCCTAATCCACTTTGATTCTTCCATAGGCTCTATAATTATTGATTCTAGCATTATGTCAAATTATGCCTTAACCTTCTTCTTATATATGGGGTTCACTCTGTATGGTCTCTGTCTAACTAGCCTTGCATCTGGTCTAAGGGGTATCTCCATCTCTCCAAGTTCTCTTTCTACCCCTTTCATCTCTAAGAATGTGGTTGGGAATAGGTCATTATACTCATGAAGTAATTCAGTTATATTTTCCATTGTCTCACTATCCCAGTAATATCCAATGTTGTCTATCTTAGGCTTCTCTTCAGTCCCAATATTGATATTTTTAATCTTCACAGGTGCAGTAAATTCTTCACAGGTGTAGTAATATTTGTAATTGGGGTCCTTCCAATCCTCGTTTTCCTTCCCCTTCTATTATATGTATGTCACGTGGGTTATCTTCTACTTCCTCATCCTCTATGACCTTATAATAGTAAAATAGTTGTTCAAGTTTTTATTTTCTGCAATCTCTATCTATTGCCATTGTATATACACCATATTCTTCAAATATATTCCTTTTCATTCTTTGTAATGCCAGATCCACTTATGGATTATCACTTTCAAATGCAAAGTTCATAGTGAATTTTTGTTGCATTCCACCCCAACTCATATTTTCTCTACCCAGTTCCTATTCCTTATACCAATTACTTGGTATTCCCTCTAAAGTATGACTAAAGTAATGTGTCCATTCCCCTGGTGGTACCAATATCCAATTAGTGACACAATCATTTTTATGATGTCTTGGGTTCCCTCTTCCATCATACTTATGTAAGGGTCTATCCTGCTGACTCCTACCAAATCTTATGCACATCAGTCTCTTACACTGATACCAGTCCTGAATTACCTCCTTATGTGCATGCCACCATCATGCAGGTGTGTCCCTTTGTGCTATATCAAACACTAATAATATCTTACTATCCAAAACCTCTAATTCAAACTCTACTATGAAATTTTCTAAATTGTCCTCTTTAGTAAATGTGGGAAACTATATTACTTCTATTCCAACCCATCTTACTACGTGTGTAATTCTAGCACACCTCCTCGTAGAGAATTCATGCAATCTTTGCTGCTAGTTTTCTAATAGAGTATTTGAATCTAACATATCAGAATGGATACTCCTCCAACTGAGTACTCCATCTGCAATTGGATTCACATTGTCTTCCTCTTGCACAGTAGTTCTATACAACTGGTTTACCTCATCGCCTAGAACAATGTCAAGCATAGGTTCTACATATCTTTCACAATATGAGGGATCTAAAGGTGCTACTACCCTAAATTTACCAGCTTCAAATATCATATTTCTAGTCTTTAAATTAATTATAGCCTAGTTATCAAAATCCCAATCAATTCCCAACAGTGATGGAAATGGTATAGACTCATCCACCATATTCATTACTTCAAAGTCTACTATGGTACGTACACCATATAAATCCATTGTGGTATTCTTCAATATTCCTATGGGAATCACTCTCTGCTGGTTTTCTAGATTCAATTGGATATTGGAATACCCAAGTGTAGGCACTGCTTCCCAAGTCTTCTTTGGAAAAATGTTGACCTCTGATCCTAAGTCTAGGATAACATTTCCCATACTAAAGTCTCCTATATTTTCATTCAATATGAACTCTCTATTGTTTCTTTTCTTTCTATGGACTTGATTAATCTTCTTAAGTTCTTTTCCTACATCTTCTTGCATGTTATATTTCTCAAGAATATTTTTAAACAAATCCATGGAATTCTTATCATTAAGTAATTTGAAGCAAGATTCTAGGAATTTCTTTAAGTTACTTACTTTGTATGTCTATTATCTTTTGTAATTATGATTCAAATACTGAGGCATATGAAAAATAGGACTATCATACCTCTATGTGGTATTTGATTTGGATGCTTCATTCTTATTCATAAATTTCTTCTTTGCTTCCTTGAACGTTTCCTTCTCCCTTTTTGCATCAAATTGTTGGTGTGGCTGAGTATTCTTCTGAATCCAACACTGATATTTCTTCTTTTGATCCTTTGCATATGCTCCTGTATTAACTCCTCCTTTGGTTACTATGTTGATGTTCCTCCCAGGATACCTTATTTCTATATCAATCCACTGAACATTATGGTAATTTAAATGCATGTTCTCCTAGAGCTTCGTCATTAACTTTGGGAAATCTTATGTCACGTGATCTGATGGGTGACAGTACATACATGTTGTTGTTGGTTGAGGACAATATTTGGCATAGTGTCCTTGATATTGAAAATTATTGCAGATAATAGACCATCTACCTCTTCCCATTCATCCTCTTCCTTTGCCTCTTAATCCTCCTTTGTTCACCTGTGGATCCATGTTTTTTTGATGGTACTATGGTTCCTGATTATACGACAGGGGCTGTTGAAACTATGGAACTGCTTGAAATTGTTGTGCATTTCCAAACGGTGGTGCAGTGTGTCCTGCCATCAACTCAACCTAAATCTTGTATGAATCTGAGGTTCTTTCCTTAATTAAATCCATAGTTCTACAATTTTTGTCTTCATGCCCCACTGACTTACAAAAGTTATAGAAAATACTCTTCGATTATTTCTTGTAGTTCTACATCATAGGATAGTGATAAGGATCATGCCCATGTGTCTTTCATATTTCACACCAAGGCCCTCCTACAGGAAATGGATTTGGCAGTCCTAATCCCATATATTGTGAAAATTTCGAACACTCATTCTTATGATTTCCCTTTGATATGCACAGGGTAGACCCACACTGCTTCTCTTTTCTCCCTACTCTTATTCTAGTTTAATTTCACTATTAATTGTTTCAAGTCTTCCTTCAACTCCTTTATAGTTGGATCTGACTACTTATATTGATTCTCTTCTAACTGCATAATTTCTTGTAGTGTCTATGCCTAGGTTTGAAATTTTTGTTTATTGAGTGGATATTTGAAGTGTGGTAACAAGGAGTTTATAAATAGATGTGTGTGTTGCATGTCCGAAATGGTATACTTCAGTTTGCCTTTCAATGTTTTGAACTTTTGATCAATGCCCAGTACAAATTCTCTTGGTTTTTATCTAACCTCAATCATCTCATTCATAAAATGATCCTCTAATTTCGGCCTCTGAAACTCCATGATCAGTGCCTTCTTGATTTTTTATACTTTTCCTGGCACACCCTGTGGATTGTTTATTGCTAGACTCATGTACCAATCCAACACGCGGTTTTTGAACATTATTGCCAACTGTGCTACTTTTTTTGCCACATCGGTGAATCTTTTCACTTCCCATATTCACATACACACTAATATGTTCTTCTCTAGGTCTTTTGATCCACCCCATGAAAATATGGTAACCTTATAATTGGATCTACGCCTACCATTGTTGAAGGTGTTGTACCTTCTCCACACGGTACTACTATCTCTGTACTATTGTTCAAACTTGAACTTCCACTGGTATTTATACTGGTAATTCCACTTGTACCACTACTTGTACTGCTACTGGTACTTTCACTTGTACCCTCACTTCTATTATGTTCTCCTAGCTTCGTCTGACCATTATTCACTTGTACTCTAAACAACTCTTTCTTTGTTGATGTGTTAATCGTACATCGGGTTGTAGGTTCTACATTGATTTAGATATGGATAGGGGTATCTTCTTCCTCATTATATCTCACTCCTCTAGTATTTATTTCATATCTTGTGTGTATTATTTCTTCAATTGTATCCATAGAACGAAGATCCTCTACCCCTTCTTCATCACTCTCCAAGCCTTCCCTCTAGGCTACTACTCTTTTCATCCTATTCAACTTATATTGGTAGGGTATTACACCGCGCGTCGTTCCTACCTTCTACATAATTTCTTGGATGTCCTCTTGATTTTTCATAATAGGATATTTCTCCTTACTGTTCTCTTCTCTATCCATTTCCCCCTCCATATCAGACTGTTAGGACCACACAATGTACCTTTTTTCCCATACTTTTTGCCACCATTACACTCTTGTTCACTCACATTTAAACTCATATTATCACTTTATCCTATATTTCCAAAGGTATACAACATCTCTTCTCTTTACTATACGTTTAATCTGTTTTGCATATAATTTTACATCACTCTCGTACTTAACCATTGATTAGAAATGTATAAGTGTTGAAACAGTTCAAACTGAATATTAGCATTTGAGGCCTGTTGCTGAAACAACAACTCATAGAAGCTATTACACAGTCCATGGTCGATGATGTTGAAACATGGAAGATTTTACACAGTCCATGGTTGACGATGCTGAAACACAGAAGTTGTTACACAGTCCATGATCGATGATGCTGAAACACAGAAGCTGTTACACAGTCCATGGTTGACGATGCTGAAACACAGAAGTTGTTACACAGTCCATGGTTGACGATGCTGAAACACAGAAGTTGTTACACAGTCCATGGCCAACGATGCTGAAACACAGAATTTGTTACACAGTCCATGGTCAACGATGCTGAAACACAGAGGATGCTACACAGTCCATGGTCACTGATTCTGAAACACAGAGGAAGTCATTACGCAGTCTGTGGTTAAAAACAACTCACATAGATTGACTACAATAGCTGCACTGTGAACCAAGCATCAACCATCGTTGTTGTCTGAGAAGTGTTGAAATAGTTAGAACACAAATTTCGTGGCTGAAACAGCTCGCGATTTGCGATGCTGAAACAACATATAACAACAGTAACAAGAAAGAGTTGTTACTCCAGCTGTAACAACAACACCTCACTCAGCACTCGTAATAGCATTCTATTGCGGGAGACCAGGATATCCTATTCCGGTTTAGAAAGTTGATCTGACTAAGAATAGGACTCAGATATACACCTGTTGATCAATTGTATCGAAGGGATCCCCTCTTTAAATAAGAGGAAATCATCATTCGAGAGGATCTCCATTTTTTGGTACTAAGAAAGTTTTACAGACAAGAACGTACTTAATTTCAAATTGTAATATGATACATTGATAGATGAATAAAAGACTATTTTGAGCATCCTTTTCTAGCCTCTTCATTCCAAGGGAATCTTGTGAGAAGGGAGGGCCCACCTTCTTCACAAGATTCACCCATTAGTTTTATAGTGTGTTAGTGTGATCTCTGTTTATGCCTTGATTAATTTATGTCTTGCTGAAACACTACTTTAATGAATTTTGCTTTTTTGAAACACTACTGAACTCTGTCTTGTTAAGAACTCTGTTTTACTGAACGTTACATTGTTTTCATGTAGTTCATGCTTGGGTAACTATTAATCATTTTATTTAGCAATCTTGTGTGATGAATTTATGAAAGCTTGCTAATCAAAGACTGGTGCTGAAGGTTCCTTCATTGGGAAGGAAATAGGGTCCTGTTCTCTGTTAGAATTAGTTAGCCTTCAATTATTTCCATAAGTGTGCTAATCAGAGACTGGTGTTGAAGGTTCCTGCTTTGGGAAGGAAATAGGGTCATGTTCTTTGTTAGAATTAGTTAGCCTTCAATTATTTCCATGAGTGTGCTAATCAAAGACTGGTGATGAAGGTTACTTCTTTGGGAAGGAATTAGGGTCATGTTCTCAGTTAGGAGATAGATAGCCTTCAGTGTGCATTATTTCAGTTAAGCAATAAGTTCATGAAGTGAGATGATCGGAAACAGGTGCTGAAGATTCCTTCTTTGGGAATAGGGTCTTGTTCTCTGGTTACAGAATAGTTGGTCTTTTCTGTTGCAGTATCTTGTGTTATTTTAATGTAATCTAGGATTCTTCAATTAATCATTTCTTTAAACTTTGCAATAGGTAGATTGCTTTTCTATAATTCAAGTTAGAACTTCAGTTCATTCAAGGAAAGTGTGATTAATATAGTTTTCTTTACTACAACTCTAAGTTGATTTTGAAATTGAGCATATATAGTGTGTAGTTACCTTTGAAATAAACAGACTTCCCTGGGTTGACAATTTATGTAGCACTTGATTGTTTAAATTAAATAAGCAATTATAGTGACCAACATTTTGGTGCCGTTGCCCAGGAAGGTAATTATAGAGTTCAAAAGCACTTATGATTTTTCAGATACAAAGATTGCATGAGAGGACGCAGAGACCCCAAAGATACTGACCCTACAGGTGGCAAGGGTAGAGGAAGAGGAGGAAGAAAGACTTACATTGACAATATTATATCAAAGTGTAAATCTACTGCTCAACGACCAAACCTTCGGAAACAAAAATCCCAGCCTTCATTTCTAGCAAACTTTGAAACAGGGAAAGAAGTTTGGAGTCCTGAGTCAGTCCAGAAACTAGCAGGAAACATTGAGGATAGAGTAAGCGCAGCAGGGGAGCAGACAGAGGAAAACATGGATGAGTACAATGAAGAATTGCATCATGAAGAACAGGCAGGTCCTGAAGGAGAGGTAAATGATGAAAACTCTTTCTCTACATTAGGATTTACTATTGGTGATCTTCCTAGAGGGGCATCCCCCATGAAGAACATTCCACTCTCATCACTACCTAATTTTCATGGTTTGTCTTCAAAAGATCCTGATGAATTCCTTTTTGAGTTTGGCATATTATGCAAAAGTTATGATTACATTTCCAATGCTCAAAATTTAAAGCTATTTCCAGCAACATTAAAAGGAAATGCACTAAGATGGTTCATGAGTCTTGGAGGCCATGTAATCACAACATGGGACCAAATGAAACATAAATTCCTAAATAAATACCAGGACTACTGTCGAACAAGAGAAAAGAGGGAAGAACTATTTAAGATGATGCAGAAAGAGGATGAAAATCTGGAGGACTTTGTAGAAAGGCTACAGTACAATCTACAAAGATCCAGTCACCCCAATGTAAGTAAAGACATTCTTAAAACTATATTATTAAAAGGAGTAAGGGATGATTGTCTAGATATGATGAACATTCTTGGAAAAGGAGACATATCTAAGGAATCATACGATGAAATTGTTAATTTATGCAAAATATGTTCGAGAGGAGCTTCAAGAAATAGATCAAACAACAGGGACACCACATTTTCAAGAGTCCAAAAATCAGCCAATGGGGGAGCAACAAGAGCCGAGATAGGTAATTTACTTGAAGGTTTTAAAACTGAAATGTTAAGCTCTTTTGCCTCA
>JZKD02S2298327.1:16232-33916 GCA_000966675.3 Picea glauca
ACTCAAAAAGATCACTTTCCATTACCATTCATTGATCAGGTGTTAGATAATTTGTCAGGAAAGAATTTTTTCTCATTTTTAGATGGTTTCAGTGGGTATAACCAGATCAAAATTGCACCTCAAGATCAATATAAAACTACTTTTACTAGCCCTTGGGGAACCTTTGCTTATAGAGTTCTCCCATTTGGACTATGTAATGCACCAACAACCTTCCAAAGAGTAGTTTTAGGAATATTTTCTTATATTCTTAATGACTCTATGGAAATATTTATGGATGACTCTACTCCGTATGGTGTTTCTTTTCAGGAAGCATTACAAAACCTTGAGAAAGTTCTCAAACGATGCATACAAGCCCAACTCTCCTTAAGTACAAAAAAATTGCATATGATGATGAGTGAAGGAATAGTGCTTGGACATTTTATCTCATCTCAGGGAATTCAGGTAGACCCATCCAAGATACAAGTCATTAAGGATCTTCCTACTCCCAAAACCAAACAGAGGTAAGAAGTTTTCTAGGACATGTTGGATACTACAGAAGATTTATCAAAAAAAAATCCAAAATAGCTTCTCCCCTGTTTGTGTTACTAATGAAAAATGTTGAATTCAAATGGACTAATTCTTTCCAGGAAGAATTTAATACACTTAAACATCAGTTATCTACAGCTCCTATTCTTAGAGGACCTGACTGGACACTTCCCTTTCATATATCCTCCGATGCTTCAGATACTGTGATAGGAGCTGTCTTGGGACAAGAAGAAAATCATCTCCCTTATGCTATCTATTTCATCAACAAGAATATGACTCCTGCTGAACTCAATTATATAGTCACCAAAAAAATAATTCTTAGCAGTCGTCTATGCCATTAATAAATTTAGACATTACATTACTGGCTATTCTACTTTTGTCTATACTGATCACTCAGCTATCAAATACTTAATGAACAAACCTATCACAAATGCTAGAGTCACCAAATGGTTACTATTATTACAAGAATTTGATATTACAATTGTAGAAAGACCAGGAAAAGAAAATGTAGTTGTTGATTTCCTTTCTCGGTTGACACCTGATGATGATACCCCAGTAGATGATTCCTTTCCTGATGAATATCTATTTGCAGTTTATGCTCACTCGCCTTGGTATGCAGACATTGCTAACTACTTGGTTGCAGGGAAGTTACCACCACACCTATCCCACCGAGAGAAAAGAAGAATCATTCATCAAAGTGCTCGGTATAATTGGATAAGTGGGTGTCTTTTCCATACAGGACTTGATCAAGAAATCTGAAGGTGCATTAGAGAAGATGAGTTTTATGATCTACTAAAAGCTTGTCATGATGGCCCTTGTGGAGGGCATTTTGTTGATAGGAGAACAACACATAAAATTCTCAGGATGGGGTACTATTGGCCCTCACTCTTCAAAGATGCAAAGAAATATGTCTGGGCCTGTGATAGCTACCAAAGAGTACGCCAACCTAATCATAGAAATGAAATTCCATTAAACCCCCAGATAGTACTTGAACCATTTGAAATATGGGCCTTAGACTTTATAGGACCCATTAACCCCCCATCCAATCAAAAAGTTTACATAGTGGTCTGCACAGACTACATGACTAAATGGGTGGAAGCCAAAGAAATCCATAGAGCAACCGAAGAAGAAGTTATAAATTTCTTATTTAAAGACATCTTCATCATATTTGGAGTGCCAAGAGAATTAGTTACAGATGGAGGAACTCCTTTCACTTCTAATGGTTTCAAAGCCACCCTTCAAAAATACCATATTCAACATAGAATGACTACAACATACCACCCCCAAGCCAATGGACAGGTGGAAAGCACAAACAAAGTAATAGAAGCCATTCTCACAAAAACAATGAAGGAAAACAGAAAGGATTGGTACTACAGGCTCCCTGAAGCATTATGGGCCTACAGAACTACCTGGAGAAATACTACAAGATTTTCTCCCTATGAATTAGTCTATGGAAAGAGTGTTGTCTTTCCTGTGGAATTTGAAATAAAAACCTTAAGGACTTCTTTAGCTGTCAACCTTGATTTGACCGATGCACAGACAGCCAGGATGCAGCAGCTTAATGAATTGGATGAGAAAAGACTAGATGCCATTCATCAAACAACTATAATTCAACAACAAAGATCAAAATGGCATGAAAAAACTATCAAGAATAAGAAGTTCCAAAAAGGTAATTGGGCCCTACTGTATGACTCTTAGTTCAAAGAATTTCAAGGGAAACTGCGTACAAGATGGCTTGGACCTTACGAGGTAGACACTGTTTTCCCCAATGGAACAGTAAGGCTCCTCACAATCGATGACTCCAAAACACCGTTACTTGTAAATGGTCATCGGCTCCATTTGTACCAGCGCTCTATTTCCAAAGAAGATTTTAAGGCCACATGTGTGGCAGACTCCCATTACCTTTTTTTAGAGGGGGCTTCTACCCCTCATTGCAATTAATTCTTTTTAAGTTAATTTCTTTTAGTATTAGACTAGATTTTATTTACTAATAATCCCTGTCAAGAAATACCATGTTACAATCGATTTTTGCAGATTCTCGATCAAAGCATAGGACACTAGGAAAGGATGATCCTACTTCACAAAGAGACAAGATTTCCCATTGCTGAAACACCACTGTCAGCAACTCTTTGCTCTTTCTTCATTGTTAAAACACCACTGTTCACCATGTTTCGACTCTCCCCATTGCTGAAACACCATTCACAATAACTTTTTTCCTTCTCCCTATTGCCAAAACACTACAGTTCGACAATTCTTCACATTTCCTCATCGACGAAACAACACCGTCCAACAATTGTTTCGCCCCTTTTCTTCTGTTGTTGAAACACCACTGTCAACAACCTTTTACCATTCTCCCTATTGCTAAAACACCATTGACAACAAACTTCCCTCATTTTATTTCATTGCTGAAACACCATTGTCAACAACCTTTTACCATTCTCCCTATTGCTAAAACACCATTGACAACAAACTTCCCCCATTTTCTTCCATTGTTGAAACACCATTATTCAACAGTTCTTCACATTTCCTCATCGAAAAAATAACAGTGTTCAGCAATTGTTTCGCCCCTTTTCTTCTGTTGCTAAAACACCATTGTCAACAACCTTTTACCATTCTCCCTATTGCTGAAACACCATTGACAACAAACTTCCCCCATTTTCTTCCATTGTTGAAACACCATTGTTCAGCAGTTCTTCACATTTCCTCATCGACAAAATAACACCATCCAGCAATTGTTTCGCCTCTTTTCTTCTGTTGCTGAAACACCACTGTCAACAATATTTTACCATTCTCCCTATTGCTAAAACACCATTGACAACAAACTTCCCCCCATTGCTGAAACACCATTGTTCAGTAGTTCTTCACATTTCCTCATCGACGAAACAACATTGTCCAGCAATTGTTTCACCCCTTTCTTTTCTGTTGTTGAAACACCATTGACAGCAACATTTTGCTACAGTCCGACAATTCTTCACAGTTTCCATTGACGAAACAATATTGTCCAACAATTGTTTCACCCCTTCTTTTCTGTTGCTAAAACACCAACTTTTCAACATTATCCGTGAGCAATATTTTGTGCTCTCATACTACATTTCGTCCTTCAAGTCAACAAATCCTTGATACAATTCATATAACAAATCAAAAGTCTCTACCACAACTACTGCAGAACTATCGTGGACAGGCATTATATTTTGTTTGTAGCACGAATCAAAAGGTAAGGCGAGGTATGTAAATTTTATGTAATACAGTTAAGCTATAGTTAATGAGAATATTCCAAATCATTATGACCACTCGAGCAAAATCATTATTAGCCCCACTTGACGGGGGGGAGGACATATCAAACTTTGTATACCATCATTTCACACGAATTCACCACCGCCATTCCTATTTTACTATCCTTTCGTTCATCTCACCACCATTTGCATGCCTTCACTCGAAAAACTTACTCTGCACAGAAGTTGTTACTCAACTCTTTGACGGTGTATTTTACCGAGCTGGTAGATATGGGAGGCTCTGTTATATGGTAAAAACCTGCCACAACAGCCCTGTTAGAACTGTATCCAGAAGCCTATCAAATTTTTCTGCGGGCAAGATGGCTCAGTTATTTTCAGAGACTCCAGGGGTTTGATCAACAACAGGTTCTGCAATTTGCTCAAAATCTCCAGGGAGATCATTCCATTATTCAAGGGGTTCGAATCTCAGTTACAGAAGAGGATATAGCATAGGTTTCGGGTCTCCCTACCAATGGCACTTGCATGTTTAGCCGCAAACATATCATCCTGAATGCCCAGCGGGACTTCCTCTCACCAGAGGAACAAATTGAATTTAAAGGTCGGGGTGTCCGACTTAGCTCGTTGCCGCCCCCATGGTCGGAAGTTGCAAAATTCATAAAACACTACCTTACCTGCAAACGCCGATACCTGGTAGTCTACCAGCATGATTTTCTCCTATTGTCCCATTTACGGCATAATACACTGGTGAACATCCCTTATTATCTGCTCGGTTGTCTCAAAAATATGTCACACTACTGTAAAAAGGCTAAAGATCCCACCCTTTCACTCACCCATCACCGTCTCATTCAATTTCTTATCCAAAAGGGTTTTTCTCAACCAAACCTTCCACTAAAAAACCCACCTATAGATCCCTAAGAAGCCGCTGAAATTCCTGAAAATCTTCAAGAACAACAACCACAAAACCCTCCAGACTCTCCCGGAATACCTCACAGTTCGCTTACATAACCAATCAGTCCAATTAACCCCCCTACCATACCAATCCCTCCCCACACTTTACCAGAATCATCCACTCCCGCCCTTCATATTCTTAGCGATGATTCTGACCCAGACAATTCTCCCTGCCCCATCATTGAGGAAAAACCCCCACGAAAATGAAAGCAAATTGCTTTCTTTCTGCCCTTTTTACAAAGAAAACGAACAAGGGTCTCAACAAGGCCAGCCACTACTACCACTGCCATAGATCCCCAAGCCATCCGACTAATACCCCGTACACCTCCAACCTCCCAAATGCCAGAATCTTTGCCTATTCCACCCATGGACACTGAAACACAAGAACCAGATGCCCAGGGTGTTGTGACATCATCTATTTCAAATCAAGTAGTTGAAACAAAAAAACCATCTACCTATTCAGTAACTGAAACACAAGAACCAGCTACCCATTCAGTAGCTGAAACACAAGAACCAGCTACCCATTCAATAGCTAAAACACAAGAACTAACTACCCATTTAGTAGCTAAAACACAAGAACCAACTACTCATTCAGTGGTTGAAACACAAGAACCAGCCATAGCTGCCACACAAGAACCAGCTACAGCTGAAACACAAGAACTAGTTGTTGATATTGATACTGAGATGCAGGAATCAGAGGTCTAGGGTGTTGCAACATTACTCTCCTTACATCAAGAAGTTGAAACATAAGAAGCAGTTGCCGATCCTGTAGCTGCTCCACAAGAACCAGCTAGTGCGGTTGTGACTGCTACACAAGAACCAGTCACCCCTCAACCAGAACCAATAATGGCCTCTATCTTAGAAGAAAATGAGTTTATAAAGTCTAAACTGGAAGCCTACAAGCAAGAGATATCCATGGAAAAGGAATCCTATGAGAAGGAACTTAATTTGTACACCCTAGCTCGCACAACGACCATGTCAGAAGGAACTACAATAGAGAATCTGTGTAGAGAATATATGTGCTATCAATGTGGGGACATCTACTATCAAGCAGGCTACAAAGTAATGCAAATCCCAATGCCAGGATCACCCCTTACTCCTTCAACTTTTGCAGTCAAAGAAGAAAGAACCTGCTGTTACACAAGAACCAACTATAGCTATCACACAAGAACCAGCTACAGCTGAAACACAAGAACCAACAGGACCTCCCAAGACTAAGACTGATCCCTGCCCTACAAAAAATGTCAAATTTGAAACCCCTTCTTTTCTTAACAAAGTTGTACAAACAATGCCTATTGAGGAATTTACCCCTCCCAGCCAAATCAATATCCACACTTTTGTGGAACAATCTACTCATACCTTACCTCACCCCACTACTTGCAATGTTGAAACACAAACTCAGCCAGGGGATGAGAAGACAATAATACAAAAATGGAAGAAAGAGTATGTTGCTACACAGGCCAAAATCCTGCAAGAGCACAGACAAATCTAGATAAATCATACCTACTCAAATTGGGAAGATTTAGAGAAGACACGCCAGGAAGCTCGTGCCCTTAAGAAACATAACAAAGAATTGAAAGGCAGATTGGCCCTGGTATTTGACTTGGCACAAAGCTATTGGCTACAAGGAAACCTTCCTGCAATTACTCTGTGTTCCTTATGGACCAACTTACATGGTTTCAGATCAAATCAATCATAGAAGGCATACCCCATGCAGTACTACACCCAACATACTTTGTCAAAACCTTTGTAGAAGCCTCTCTTAGGGATCAACACCTCCTCTGTGAGGCATATTTTCATAATGAGGCCATCCCAGAGAACAGGCAGATGAACCTTAATCCTCCTGTCGGGGACATCCAAATTCGGGCATTCACCTCCTTTCTCCACAATCAGATTATATGGCAGGATGACTTCATGGCTACCAAGCACAATGAAGATAACCGCCTTCTCTGGATAAGACAAGAACCACAAAATGCAGCCACTTTTGTTGCAGAATACTATCAATTTTTAAAGAAACCAGGGATGAATGAACATGTTCAGCAACTACAATCAACAATGCTTCAGGATTGTCATCACTTCATCAGATGCACAGAGATTGCTACCCTCCAGGAAAACAACTTGTTTTGGCAGCAATCCAATGAGAAAAGATAGAAACACAATCCTTTTATCCCTACTAACCTCGAGATAGCAATCTCCAGGGTACCTAACTACATCCATTGTGTTCAGAAATGTGTTGAAAGATGGAAAGGGTACCAGTTTTATTTTCCTATCCTCTGGTTGCCAATAGAGAGATATCAAATCCATTATAATTTGCCTAAGAAGATAGAAACAATAGCTTGGCAAAGGTTACAACGTGTCCAAGGGTTTAGAGTGCCAACAGACAGTACCTCCCACAGCTACTGCTTGAGTAACTTGCACGCTTAGAGTCGGTATTCAGACTCTGATTCAGAGTGAAGTTGCCTGAGGACATGCAACATTTTAAGTTGGGGGGGATGTTAGGACCACACAGTGTACCTTTTTGCCCATACTTTTTTCCACCATTACACTCTTGTTCACTCACATTTAAACTCATATTATCACTTTATCCTATCTTTCCAAAGGTATACAATGTCTCTTATCTTTACTATACGTTTAATCTATTTTTCATATAATTTTACATCACTTTCATACTTAACCATTGATTAGAAATGTAAAAGTGTTGAAATAGTTCAAACTACAGATTAGCATTTGAGGCCTGTTGCTGAAACAGAAACTCATAGAAGCTGTTACACAGTCCATGGTTGACGATGATGAAACACAGAAGCTGTTACATAGTCCATGGTCGACGATGATGAAACACAAAAGCTATTACACAGTCCATGGTCAACGATGCTAAAACATAGAAGTTGTTACACAGTCCATGGTCGACGATGTTGAAACACAGAAGTTGTTACACAGTCCATGGCCGACGATGCTGAAACACAGAAACTATTACACAGTCCATGGTCAACGACGCTGAAACACAGAAGATGCTACACAGTCCATGGTCAACGATGCTGAAACACAGAAGAATTCGTTACACAGTCTGTGGTTAACAACAACTCACATAGATTGACTGCAACAACTGCACCGTGAACCAAGCATCAACCATAGCTGCTGTTTGAGAAGTCCTGAAACAGTCAGAACGCAAATCCCTTGGCTGAAACAGCTTGCGATTTATGATGCCTAAATAGCATACAACAACAGCAACAAGAAAGAGTTGTTACTCCAGCCGTAACAACAACACCTCACTCAACACTCGTAATAACATTCTATTGCAGGAGACTAGGATATCCTATTCCGGTTTAGAAAGTCGATCTGACTAAGAATAGGACTCAGATATACACCTGTAAATTTTGATCAATTGTATCAAAGGGATTCCCTCTTTAAATAAGAGGAAATCATCATTCGAGAGGATCTCCAGTTTTTGGTACTAAGAAATTTTTAGAGAGAAGAATGTACTTCATTTTCAAATTGTAATATGATACATTGATAGATGAATAAAAGACTATTTTGAGCATCCTTTTCTAGCCTCTTTGTTCCAGGGGAATCTTGTGAGAAGGGAGGGCCCACCTTCTTCACAAGATTCACCCATTAGTTTTATAGTGTGTTAGTGTGATCTCTGTTTATGCCTTGATTAATTTATGTCTTGCTGAAACACTACTTTAATGAATTCTTCTTTGCTGAAACACTACTAAAATCTGTCTTCTTAAGAACTCTGTTTTACTGAACGTTACATTGTTTTCATGTAGTTCATGCTTGGGTAACTGTTAATCATTTTACTTAGCAATCTTTTCTGATGAATTTATGAAAGCTTGCTAATCAGAGACTGGTGCTGAAGGTTCCTACTTTGGGAAGGAAATAGGGTCCTAGTCTCTGTTAGAATTAGTTAGCCTTCAATTATTTCCATAAGTGTGCTAATCAGAGACTGGTGCTGAAGGTTCTTGCTTTGGGAAGAAAATAGGGTCCTTTTCTCTGTTAGAATTAGTTAGCCTTCAATTATTTCCATGAGTGTGCTAATCAGAGACTTGTGCTGAAGGTTACTGCTTTGGGAAGGAATTAGGGTCATGTTCTTTGTTAGGAGATAGATAGCCTTCGGTGTGCATTATTTCAGTTAAGCAATAAGTTAATGAAGTGAGATGATCGGAAACAGGTGTTGAAGATTCCTGCTTTGGGAATAGGGTCCTATTCTCTGGTTACAGAATAGTTGGTATTTTCTGTTGCAGTATCTTGTGTTATTTTAATGTAATCCAGGATTCTTCAATTAATCATTTCTTTAAACTTTACAATAGGTAGATTGCTTTTCTGTAATTCAAGTTATAACTTCAGTTCATTCAAGGTAAGTGTGATTAATATACTTTCCTTTACTACAACTCTAAGTTGCTTTTGAAATTGAGCATATATAGTGCATGGTTACCTTTGAAATAAACAGACTTCCCTGGGTTGACAATTTATGTAGCACTTGATTGTTTAAATTAAATAATCAATTATAGTGACCAACACAGACCTTCCTCAGTGTTTCCCCTAACTCTTCCATGCACACAAGGTAGTTTAGTTGTCTGATCCCATCATTAATACCCCTTTATCATGAAATAATATTTTTATTGAAGTTTACAATGACTTGATATACCTTCCCCTTTGGTCCTTCAGAAATCATTGCTCTGCTACACTGTAATACTTCGATGTATCTACTACAGACTCAATCATATAGCCCACTACAATGTTGTCTAGCCAGAAATATATTGCAGATGTGAATTTTTTATTTACCCTTTTCAACCGTGCAATACTTTATTCTGTCCACTCCATTGATCTAACCCTATTCTTTAGATGGGTATCTTTTAACCGGGTTATCCACCCTTGCAATAGCGTGAGAAAATCACTAAAGAAAATTTCGTGTATCTCGCTAAATAAGTGTCTTTCCAGATATTGTCTTGGATTAAACCTAGAGCTTCTATTATCTTTGTCAAAAAAATCTAGTTCTTGAACTATCAGCCATCTTTCAATATCTTCTTTCATAGGATTCCATGCTAAAAACATCCCCTTTCTTAAACCTTCGCGCTATAATGCATGATACATCCCTCCCGATATAATCTTTTGAGTTCCAACCGACAACGAAACCATTGTTGGGTTACTTAGGCTGACCTAGGTTCTAACTGTAGGATTACCAACAAACCCTTGTACCATCATATCTTCTAGAAACCAGAAGGAAACACAACACATAGACTGCACCACACAGTCTCACCCGAGATGGATTCTATGGGTTGTCGCAGGACTCAGATGTCTGCAACCCTGGGATGGGATGTGTATCTTCTCAAAAGGTATCTAACCTACTTAGTGTTAACCTTCAAATCCTTCATTAGATATCATCCCAAGTTGTTTTCACATTTATCCTACTAGGACTTCATTAACTATTATATTTGTATGTGTTCAATGAAAATAATTCATCTACTATAAAGAAATATTCTGATCTATTTACTAACTATACCATTCTTTTACTTAGTCATGTTCTGCAAGTTATATTAGCTTATTCTTACTGTCCAGTGTTCATTCCTTTATCATATAACATATTCATCATAAAACCTTATCAAAGCAAATGCAATCACAAACATTGCATACAGTCCCATAAAAACACAAATATATCTTAGTTCACCTCCCCTGGGACTACATCCACAAAGATTTGTTGCTTGGGATCTGTATTCACATTCTCTGCAAATCCAGTGCTATGCACTGTGAAACTCTTCCTCCATTATATTCGATCTCCATAGATCACCCAACTCTCTCAATAATATTCACTACAGTCTTGACAATACTTACTAACCAGAATGACCAACACCCTCATGATCCTAACACATTCTACTTATACAAGATTGGGAAAAATCCCTTACAAAAACCCTAACCCTAATAGGATTATGTTTATCCACTTTCTCGTGGACTTGTTCATGGTTGGTCCTCAATCCAACTCTTTCTCCAAGTCAGTGCTTGTCCACTTTCTAACTGTTTTTCTTAGCGAGGGTTTTACTTTATTTCCAATGTTGCCTTTCCTCTTTTTTCGGGGCACTCCCTTCTTTTTCGGCGCTTCTTTTAACTTCTTCAAAACATCTTCAATTTTTCCCCAAAATTGACGTACACCAATAGGTGGTATATTTGGATGACATCCTCATCTTGAGCAGAAATTGGTAGGAGCACATGCAACATATTTAGCAGTTTTTGAGCACTCTAGGATAGCACAAGCTATACGCCAACTTGGAAAAATTCTCATTTGGAATGAACAGGGTCCAATACCTAGGATACATTTTTTATGAGAATGGGGTACATGTGGATACAACTAATATCCAATTCATCCATGATTGGCCATCCCTACCACACTAACTGATATTCAGAGCTTCTTAGGACTGGCCAACTTCTACCAACGTTTTCTGTTTGGATTCTCCCATATTGCGTGGGCCCTCATCCGAGTGGCCAAGGGTGGTGGAAGGAAAAAGTTTGCAAGGGGGAAGTAACAAGAATGAGCATTTGATGATCTGAAGCATCACTTGTTCTCAACTCCAGTACTCTCGTTACCCGATCTGCAAAAATCATTCGAGATTGATATTGATGCATATGATTATATTGTAGGAATAGTTCTCACTCAAAATGGTCATCCGGTAGAAAACCATAGATGGTCATCCGGTAGAAAACCATAGTGACACACTCTCATATACTATCCAGAAATACCCAACCTATGAAATGGAAATGTATTTCATTGTACAAGATTTTCGTCAATGGAAACATTACATTTTGGGAAAGGAGGCAATCATCCACACTAACCATAAGCCTCAATAGTTCATACAGACATAGGGGAAGTTGTATAATGATTTCCACCAGAAGTAGTCCACCTACCTGCAATAGTTCCATATCAACATCAAGTATAAGACATGGAGCACAAACTGTGTTTTTTATTTCCTCAGTCGACCTCTCATGGATTCATTCACCACCATGCTTCATTCCTGTGGACATGAAGCATCTGAGTGGCCCCAAATTTATCGGCAATATCCAAACTTCCCCAGCACCTATCAGCTCTTGGATATAGGAATGAATGTCACCAATTTTCACATTTAGGAAGGACTATTATGCCATCTGGTCCATCTATGTGTTCATGCAATAAAGTGTGAAAAATTGATTTGGGAGGCTCACTATAGTCGGATGGAAGGACATTTTGGCATGGAGAAAATTGTGGTCATTCTGCAGAAACATTTTTATTGACCAATACTTTGATAGGAGGTCAACAAGTATTTCATATATTTCACTTCATGTTTCACTGCCATGACAACCATCAAGAAGAAAGTCTTATACACCCCTCTTCCTACTCTAAAGAATCCTTGGGAATCCATATCGATGGATTACATATCTATCCTTTCGTCCACCAAGCAAGGAAATGAGTGTGTATTTGTAGTAGTTGATTAGTTTTTGAAGATGGCCATCCTCACAACCTACAAGAAGAACATCATAGTGGTAGATACTTCCAAGATCTTCTTCGAATGAGTGTGGGTCCATTTTGGGATACCACAAACCATCACTCTTGATTGGGACAATAGGTTCCTCATCACATTTTGGTTGATTCTCTGGTCATTGTTGGACACCAACCTCACTAAATCCACTTCGTTCCACCCCCAAATCGACGACCAAACAGATTTTTTCAATCGAATGATTGTGCACATCCTGCACATGTACAACTCTAAGCATTCATGTACATGGGATGAGAGTCTCCCCTATGTTCAACATAGTTAAAACATGGATCTCTATAGCTCCACCATCCATAGCTCATTTCCGGTGGGGTTGGTATTCCAACCCTTGGGTCCCATTGATGTTGCACTACCTCTTGCAACCACATAGACAGACTCTTCACATCTTCAGTCTGAGACCGACAAAGCCACTATATTCATTGAAAATATTCATCACATCCGCCAACAGGTCCATGATATTTTGCAGAAATCCAATGGTAAGTAAAAGCAGAGTCATGATCAACACATGGTAACACACCAATTTCAGGTGAGAGATAAGTTCTAGTTACATTTTCACAAAGAACTCCAAGGTTGTGGGTAACAATTATTTTGATCTCAACACTCCACCCTTCCTTGGCTTACACCCAATGTTCAATGTGGACCTCCTTCGGCCATATTTTCCACCATTATTGGACACCTCATAGATCTCAAAACATATGCATCAACAGAGCTCAACAATGAATGCATGAAATAGGAATCCACTGATCAGATAGTGTACACACAGGTCAAGGGCACTCACCAACAGAGGATTCATATTTATCAGGTTGTCAAGGTAGGGCAGCTCCTACACCAAGCAAAGTGACTTGAACCCAAGGCCAAATTCGACAGAATTTTTCTCACCTAATGGGGGTACTTAATGTAATGCATACCATTTCTTCCTAAGGGGGAAGGAATAATCCAGGTGGATATTGGTGTCCACCCACCTATTCCAACTGTATCTTCTTGACAATTTTTAGTTCAACACGTTCTTCTATAATTCTTTGTAATTATGGCTTCTACACTTTTGGGGATGTTTAAATCCCTACACATCTTCCAATAATATATTGGTGGCCTCCCACCAAATCCGACTGGCTTATTTTGGATGTTTTCATGTCAGCACATCCTTCTGTACTTCCAGGGCCATTTTGGGGCCCCTAAGTAGTGTTTTTTTTCTCTTTCTACAATCAAATTGTAGACGAGGTCAAATTTTGATGACGTAATGTTTATTTCTTGAAAATACCTTTCCAACATGTTATCCCGTGCCTACAACAGAGGTATTATGAAAAATTTATGACCCTAGGAAGTTGAGGTACCAACTTACCCATCGGGGCCCACATAACTTTTGGTGTTTCATCTCCTAGGGTTAGGTTTTTTTATGTTTAGCATTTTGGCATTCATGAGTAATTTTAAAAAGGAATATGGAGTGTCATTGTAATCATTCTTCCTAGGTGGATGGGCGTAGAAGCCACATCTCTTCTCAGAGATAGCTACCACCATTTGAGCAAGTTCTTTTTAGTTATGTATTTTTATAGTTTCAACCTATTTATTTATTCAATAGAAGATATTGTTCACTAGATATATGTGTTGTTCTTTGTATCTCTATGTTTATTTTATTTAGTCTATTAATCAATTTGTTCCACTCATAAATATGGATCAAAATTAATAAATAAAAAAGAGCATGGGAACGATTCTTCTTTCTTGGTTATTTGAAGTAGTCAAGTTGCCTCTAAAAAAAGCACAAAATTGAGTCTAGTCTCAACAATTTGGGTTAGTATGAATTTAGGAAACTGAACTAGTTACACAAAGTTGTTAATCCTCCAAATGGTTATTCTTCCATTCAATATGGAGAGTCTTTCATTGCCTCTTACATCACAAACTTATAACAATGTTCATTTTCATTCCATGCTGCATAAGTCACATATTGTGTCATGTTCTTGTTCAGAGGAAGTTTTATCCCATTTCATCCATTCCACATAATTCTTGGCTTTGCGAGTCATACTTCCCATGTGTCAAGTACATCTCAGGATAATAAATGTATTTTTCCTACATTCATTCTAGTTTGGAGAGTCCCCATTGACTTACTATTAGTGGGTTAAACTCTTATCGACTATGACACATTGCTCTAAGAGTTTGACCTAGAGTCACACCCTGACCCTATTTACATCATTGATAGGTTACCCTGTGTTGATTGAATTACATTACATCATTGGTCATTGACCGAGTGGTTTTGATTTTCTTCTATGAAAAGAACATTATTTGCACATTTGGATTCATACAGTACCTTGGATTCCATTTTTCCTCATTGGTGTTTTCCTCACCTTTGTCAACGATATTCATTATTAGTTGTTATTGAAAGGGTCTCTTTCATGCATTATTTACATCTAGTGTACATAGCATATGTACTTCGTGGTGGTCCTTTCAGTATTTCATTTGATTCCATCCAAATATATGTCCTTCTACGGCTCTTCGTATTGGATGATGGCAGATGCCTTAATTCCCTCCATCCAATGGATCTCTTCCTATCAACTTCAACACATATTTCTTTGGGATAGGGATATAGATTCATTTTAGTACCTTTGGCCTTGCAGTCATCATTGGCAGTTTCCCTTTCTCTTGATAGTGGGAATACATCAATGTCCCTTGTTCGATATATTCTACCAAGTGTTTGACATTAGATCCTCTATTCACACTTGTTATATTGTACTAGATACCTTGACACCATTATCATTAGTTGTGGTTTTTTTTGCACTTATTAATGGTATACATCAATAACCAGTAATAAAATGGTGTCTCATTCTATTCAACTTCGACACATACATTTGCATGGTGTAGAATCGTACCACGAAGATTGATTTGAAGACCTAGGGAATGTAGTAGAATCACCTATTTTGTGTTTATACCCAACTTGCGATTGGACAATACCACTCCTCACATCGATAATCATGAAGGATTAAGTATCCATCACTTTCCTCATATATCCTTCACTGATTATG
This sequence comes from Picea glauca, assembly GCA_000966675.3. Classification (NCBI taxonomy): domain Eukaryota; kingdom Viridiplantae; phylum Streptophyta; class Pinopsida; order Pinales; family Pinaceae; genus Picea; species Picea glauca. Next base: position 31,470 of record JZKD02S2298327.1, read on the forward strand.
AGAATTATATCCACTATGTATCTCTTTCATGGCTATGATCTCTATTTGACATGTAACCATCATGTATCTCTTTCGTGGTGATGATCACTACATTCTATATATACATTCTTCATGGATCCACAATTTAATTGATTGGAAACCATGCTTATCATCACACTTGATAATTGTTACACATGAAATTTGCACACCTAGGTACCTCTCCCTAAGTGTCGTAAGTGTCATATAAGTGTCTCATACACCTTGACACCATGTAATAACCTATGTCACAATCCCTAGTCAATGTGGAGGAGGGATATATTACATGAAGGCCAAAATACCAAGTGCACATGAATTATTATTAATATTCATGAAAAAGAAATTAATTAAGTGTGAGAATCCACCTCACATTTGGTTTCCTATTTTTTAGGGAAGTTGGAGGATCTCATGGAGTGTTGAAATGTTTCCTCCTTAAAATCCTTGAGAAATATTTCCTCCCTAAAATATTTAAGAGATATTTTCTCCCTAAATATATTTCAGATCCCTTTTTAGTGGATCTGATGAGTGATCCTCTCCATGGTGGTTAAGCCTCCAAATCCTATATAATAAAGGATTTCCATGTAAGAGGATGGAGGAGTTTAAAGATACCAAACTTATGATCTCAAGAAAGGTGGAGATTTGAGGTATCAAGCCTATGGTCTTGGGAGAAATCTTTAGGATATCAAACCTATGATTTTGCAAGCTTTGTGAAAGAGCTGGACAAGGAGGACTTGGGGAAGTTGTTGCAACTGCATCTATAGTTTGTAAGTATTTCTTTAAGAGTTCTCATTAATATATTTCTTGGCCTATTTTCTTATAACATATGTCTCTTTACATATGTTTTTCTTATATATGGATTTGATTGGACTAATCGTATAGAGTAGAGTAGGAGTTCTTTGTCTTTTTTTGTCCATTGTATTGCAGGTATCAAGTGGCACTGAAGAGTTTGGAGATCAAGCTCAAATTGGATAAGTGAGGAAAAACATTGAAATAAGGTGCATCACAATTTCTTTCTTCTTCTTCTCTTTCTGATTAGTTAGTTAGATTCAAAGGAATGTTAGTGTCCAATGTTAGCATGTTTTCTTTCTTGTCATAGGGTTCTAGAATGTAAGACGATATTCACATGTCCGCAGGGGAATTTTCCTACAACAATAATGGGTATTCCTTCCTCTAGAATTAAGTTTTCTGACTTATTTCTATGTTGCTTTTTTTCCTTACGTTGGATTCTGGTGACCTTCACCCTAGCTAATTGCTCTTCGAAGAATTATAATGTATTTCATACATCGATTTCTCTTTTGACCTCACACATTAGAGGGAATATGTTATAGTGTAAATTTACACTATTGAAGCATTGATGCTCTTATTGTACTAATCCATATCTTACTTACAGACAATGTTTTCCCATACCTCCTAGAAACCTTCTAGAAAACATATTTTTTGAATATGTACATGCCCCAGCAGTTATGCAGCATGTGTATATACAGGCTATTCAAGGGACAATCATGTACATGCTAATAGATGATATATATATATATATATTCCTAATTAAATGTTGAGTTACATTTTTGGTTAGTTTCCTAACTCCCTTTACCCGTACTCAACCATATTTAACCAATTAGATATTGAATAAATATGACATTTGGCTCAAGGAGAAAGATAATGATTCCTTGAACATCAAATAAAACATTTATTTGGCTACACCCATTGAGTCTTTAATCCATTATACATACATTTTGTTGTTGGTTGTTCACATATAAACCCTTCTTTCCAGCCCCTTTCTTATCACCAACCAATCTAACCAAGTTTATCCCTTATATTCTCTTTGGGTCTATGGTGAATCTTGAGTCAAAACTAACATTTATAGAAGGATATTGGGTGGAGGGACCATGGATCTCTTTTTATGGGGCATTTCCATGTAGGAAAGGTATATTTTTCAACCACCTAAACTATTGAATACTATAAGAACTCATTCCTTGGAAAAAACATTGTATTTGTAGTGTTTAACTTGCAATTATTTTATATATTCTTTGTAGAAAACTAATTTCTTTGATCATTTATTTATTTTAATTTGACTAATGGCTAGTTATTAGTATAACTACCCCTTTGAAAATGTTTTCATTTTTAAGGTTCTTACAGGTTGTATAGGCACCATTGGAAAAGAGAAAGGATATTCTACCTATCGGGAACAACCAAAACCATAGGACTCCTAGTGAATTAATCCTTTTCCTCCCCTCAATAGTTATTTATTTCCTTTCAATTTGGTTATAACATCTTTTTTTAGTATTCTTTAAGGAATATTATGTATATACGGTCAATAGTATTTTGCATTAAGCCCACTACTATAGGGTATTTTTTCCCGAAAGCATATATAAATCTAAAAATTCGAATGACATCAACACAATTACCTCATGATGGAGATGAATTCCTGTTTT
>JZKD02S2298338.1:17500-30517 GCA_000966675.3 Picea glauca
ATTTTGAGGTGGTTCTGCTAGACAATATTTCTTTTGTTGTATCTCCCAATTTTCATCCCTTCTAGGTATGAAACTTTATTTTATCTAGTTCTCTGATATTTCTTCTCTGCAATGCTACAGGTCTGATCAAAATTGGATGTGCCAAGTGGAATTTACGGTAACATCCCCACAACTTGCCGATTTTTTCCCTTTCCAGCAGATCTCACTTGTATAGCGTTCCCCGCACAAAATAATTGACATAAAATTCTTAAACTCGCACCAGAAATACTACAGACTATTCACGATCCAATGAAACCAGTCCCACTCAATTTGGATACTCTAGGAAGAAGTTATGATTTTTTTACCCGGAACACCTTCTTGAGACTAATCAATAGGACTAGTCAGATACCCTATCATACATAGGGTGTATCTACAAATTTGAGATGACCTAGAAGCTAAACGTTTTACCATCGATACCTTACTAATTTTTGAAAATAGCTTCCAAATTTCAGGGTCTCAAAACTTTGCGGAAACGCTTTTATAGCGAAAATGCCGCAATGACTCATTTCAGGATGATTCGAGAACCCTATCTTGTGCAAGCTCTATATTTGAAAGTATAAGGCCTCAGGAGCTGAATTTTGAGCCCAACGTACCTTGATCCATCTACTAAATATCCTCCAAGCCATTTCTTCTGAAACATTGTAGAAAAATATTTATAGCAAAAATTCCAAGGTGTCATAGATGTAGCAGAGAAACCCCAAGACCTTGAGCTCTGATACCATATGTTAAGAACCAAATACCAATATAGCATAGAAAAAACTTAGAAAAAGTACTCAACGCCTTGAAAAATAGATAATTTCAGATAATAAGCCTCTTTGAGGGGGCAACCTCCTTTTACCCCACTTAAATGTTCAAGTATAAGATGATTCAAGATGAAAATGTCTCATTGGTATATATAGGAGACTAGGAGGTATAATTAAAAATAATGGACTAAAGAATTACTAATATAATATTCCCCAATTAATGGGTAATGAGCCAATATTAGGGCTTAACATAATAGGTGGTTGTTCACTCCCGTAACTGTTGGTGTGTGTCCAGATCACTCTAGACCACCACTATGGTGACTTGGTTCACCTCAAGTCGAACTCATTGAKTTATACAGAGTATATCATGTGTAAATTATTCATTATTCAGAACGGTTAATGAGAATTCTTTCCATTCTTTCTCTCCTTCTTCTTGTTTTTGCAATTCTCTCTGCAAATGTGTGTATCATTGTTTAGCTAGATCTATTCTGTGCAGATCAACACATTTACACATCAGTGTATGCAGTTAGATTGAAGTCTTTATCTTTTGGATACCATAATCCAAGTTCTAAGGTGTCATTAAGATACCTGAATATTCTCTTTATTTATTTTAAGTGATTTTCTTTAGGTGCATATTGAAATCTTCCCATGAGTCCTACATCCTATAGGATGTCAGGTCTTTTTATTGTTGAATAGAGCAAACTTCGAACCATTGATATGTACATCGTTTGGTCCACTTTTGGTAAGTCATTTTCTAGGCTTAGTTTACATCCAGTGACCATGGGAGTACTCATAGGTTTATTTTCTTTCATTTGGAATTTATTTAGCATTTCCTTGATATATTTGGCTTGGGAAACGAATATTCCATTTTCTTTTTTATATACATGTAAACCTAAGAAGAAGGAAAGTTCTCCCAACATAGACATTTCAAATTCTTCTTTCATTTTGGTTGCAAAATTTCTTCTTAGCGTAGTAAGATTACTTCCAAATATGATATCATCTACATATACCACCACAAAAATCTTGTTTTGATCCTTAATTTTTATGTATAAGTTGTCAGTAGTCCCTCTCTTATATCCTTGTTTTTGCAGGTACTAATCAAGCCTTCAGAACCATGCTCTGGGTGCTTGTTTAAGACCATATAGGGATTTTTTAGCTTGCACACATAGTCCTGATTTTCTATTAACACAAATCCTTTTGGTTTCTCAACATAGACTTCTTATTCTAGTGTTCCATTAAGGAATGTTGACTTAACATCCATTTGATAGATTTTGAAATTTATGAAGCATGCAAATTCCAGGAACATTCTGATGGCCTCAAATCTTGCTACTGGAGAAAAAGTCTCTTCAAAAACAATACCTTCCACTTGGGAATATCATTTGAAAACTAATATGTCTTTGTTATTTATAATCTCCTCATTTTCATTTAGTTTGTTCTTGAACATCCACTTGGTTTCTACCACATTCTTGTCCTTGGGTCTTGGCACTAGTTCCAAAGTCCAACTCTTCTCTATTTGGTCTAGTTCTTCATTCATTGCTTCTATCAAATATTCAATTTTTATAGATTCTTTGAATGACTTAGTTCCTCTCAGGGATAACATTGCTTATTCCGAGACAAATTCTAGTTTCCTTATTGTTTCCATTCCTGTAATTTTATCTCCAATAATTTGACTTTCAGGATGATTATTTTGATCTCTTTTTTATGGAGCTTTTGGAAAGGAAAATTATTCATTATCTTCTTCATCAATATATGGTTCAATTTCCTATGTTTGCTTATCATTATCTTTTTTATGAGATTCTACATCATCATCTTCTTGTTGAGATTTTACATCATCATCTTCTTATTGAGGTTTTTTATCAATGTCTTGGGATATGCTCCTTAGATCATGTATTTTTACATTGGCACTTTCCACTGTTTTTAGTAATCTAAGATCATAACATCTGTATGCTTTCTTATTATATGAATACCCTAAAAATATTCCTTCATCAAATCTTGGATCAAACTTTCTTAAGTTATCTTCATCATTCTTAATGAAACATTTACTTCCAAAATTTCTAAAGTGTTTTACAGATAATGTCCTCCCAAACCATAGTTCATAAGAAGTTTTGTCATGGTTGGGTATCAACTCAGCTCTATTAAGTATGTGGGTTTTTGTGTAGATTACATCTCTCTAGAATTTATCTGGAATCTTGGCTTCATCTAGCATGGTTCTTGCAACTTCTTGAACTGTTATGCTTTTCCTTTGTACCACTCCATTCTGTTGAGAAGTATTGGGATATGAAAATTGTCTTTTAATACCATGATTTTAACAGAATTGAATGAACTCTTTAGAGGTGAATTATCCTCCATTATCTGATACCAGACATTTAATTTTGAGATCTATGTCATTTTCTACAAGGGATTTGTATGTTTTAAATTTCTCACAGGCTTCTGATTTTTCTTTTAGAAATTATACCCAGGTCAATCTTGTGTAATCATCAACAATAAACATAAAATATTGTTCACCATAAGTACTTTTAGTTCTAGTAGGTCCACATAGATCTGTGTGAACAAGTTCTAATGGTTTTGTTGTCGAATGCTATTTTTTTTAACCTAACTCTTGTTTTATTTCCTATTTGACAATGTTTACAAATAGAATCTGAAGGTTTAATCACTTTTGGTAGGTCCCTATCTGCCTCTTTCTCGTTGGCTTTGATCAAATTTTCAAAGATTAAATTTCCCAATCTTTTATTCCATATACAACTTTCATCTACTTGGCTTAAACAACATTTTTCTTCTTCATCTATATTAAGGATGTACACAATGTTATATATTCTTGCTGCAATTGCCACTCACTTTCCAATGTCCTTTTTTCTAATCTCACATTTCTGAGAATCAAAAGGAACTACGTGACCTTGATCACATGTCTAAATCACACTTAGGATATTAGGTTTGAGATTTTATACCATAAGTACATATTTTTCTTTGGTGTTATTACTTCCTAAGATGACACTGCCTTTTCCCAGTATTTTGGCTTACATATTATTTCCAAAAGTCACTTTTCCTTTTTCTTTCTTGTTTAACTTGAGAAATTTGCTTTGATATCTAGTCATGTGTTTGGAAAATCCACTGTGTATATACCACTGACATCCTTTATTTCTCACATATAAGGCTACATTGCACTATGTTTGTTTTTCTTCCATACTTTTTGATTATTGGGAATATATATCTTTTTATCATATTTTGGCAATCTACATTTACTAGATTTATGACCATAGTTGTTGCATTTGTAACATTCACCATTGTAGTCTTGTAAGGGAGAGAAGGAGTTATAGTTTATTCTTTTTTCATTATCCTTATTATTTCCATATCTTTGAATATTTTTTTTATTGTACTCTCTATAATCTTTACAGTGTATTGCTTTATGTCCATTTTTTTTCCAGGAATAGGAAAAACCAAGGAAGATATATTGATTTCTGTTGGAGGGATTCCTTTTGATGATTATGTTCTTTTAGTTATCTTTTTCATTAGTAGAAGGTGCATTTTTCTATTTATTTGGGACATTTTCAAATGGTATTGTTTTTGTTTTCTTTTCTTTTCTATTTATGGGTTTCATAAGAATATCTGTGTAGATGATTTTGAAATTTTCTTTTTCTGTAGAGGGATCATTTCTTAGTCCTTTCTTGTCATTTGATGATATCTAGCTGTTAATAATTTTATTCAATATTTTTGAGTTGTTTTCAAATTTAGACTTAATATCTTATTTTTCTAGTTTCCCTTTTAGTTGAACTATTTCATCCTCCAATATTTTACACATTTTTTTTTCCACTGAGTTCTTTATTCAATATTCTTCTTTTATTTTGGTTTCTTGGAGTTGAATTTTTAACTTGATAATCAATTATTCGGACTCACTGATGGTTTTGGAAACTTCCTTCTCTCTTGATTTAGTAGTTTCTTCAATCTCTAGAAGCTCTTCCCTTAATAACCTGTTTTGTTTTTTAGTTTTTCTTAGTTCATCAATTGCATGAAGGAATTCTTCTTTGAATTTCACTTCTTCTTCATCTTCCAAATGATTATCATTGTGGGATTTTTATTCTTATAAATAGAAGCTCTGGTTCCTCTTCTTCATTTTCTTCCAATGAGGTATTGTCTTCTTGGGTAAAGAACATTTCATTTTCCTTGTAGAACTTCCTTTTATCATTAGTTTTGTTTTTATTCTGATTTTTGAAGGTTCTTTCATCATCATTTTCCTTTGGCTTAGGATAGAGACATTTATTGACAAAGTGTCCAATTTTTCCACAGTTGAAACATATTAAAGGAAAATTTTGTTTGTATTTCCTAGTCCCTTTATTGAGTTTCTTTATGAAGTTGTTTGTTTCTTCATCATATATATCTGATAACTCATCATTGGTGTTTTTCTCCTACCTCGTCTTTGTTTTAGATGCTTTAAAGGTTGTTTGTCTTTTTTATGGTTTTTTTTCCCCTGTTCTCATCTCATATGCTGTAAAAATTCCATGAAGTTGATCTACGTATGGGTAGGATATCAAATCCAAAATTATTCTATAGGATTGAGGACAAGAGGAATGATAAACTCTAGAGGACCTCCGACAGATTCTAGATTCATGAAGCACTGATACCTAATGAAAACAACTGATTCTCAGGAAGAACCCCCAGTATAAGATGATGCCCCTATGATTGGTTAAGCCTCAGAGAGGCAATATCCGCTACTCTCTCACACATGACCTTTTGTTTAACCCCTGTGTGAGAGGGGATCCTAGCTATGCTTATACAAAAAAATGGATTTTCTCTCCCTATCACAAGATTCTATGTTTGTTTATGGATTTCGAAAGTTATTCTCAACTCTTATTCCAAATCCCTACACTTAAACTAATGTATTTTTCCAAACTCTCAGAAAGATAGATTTTAATTAGAGTTTTGATTTTTTGATTGTTGGTTACTCAAGGGTATGGAAGAGAAATTGATTATATTCATGAATTTGACTCCAAAAGTGTGCAAAAGAATGAGATGAAAAGGTTTATGTTCGATGAAATCTATCTATGGAAAGGAGAAGAGTATTTTTCCATTTCCAAATGCATAAACCCAATGCAGTTTACCTAATGCAAACTACAAACATGTACCACCCAAAAATTTGAATGAAATCAATTTGTGTTTGTTTGATTATAAATGAAATGAACCTAAATCAAATGCATGTTCCTTATACTTCCTTATTTTCAAAGAAAGAATCCAATGCATATACAAAGGTGTATGAATTAAAAAGATCAAACAAGAAATGCACTCAAAACTGATGAGAACTGATAGAAACTAAGTGTGAAATAGCTCGCTCAATCAAGAACTCAAAAAGACAACAATAAATTACAATGTTATAATTCCTCCAACAAGAACCCAAACAGTGAAAAAGAGAAAGAGACAATCACTGAACAATCCTTAAATATGAGCAACAAGAAACAAGTATTCAAGCTAGGTTGTGGTAAGAAAAAGAATCTAAATAATTCAAAATAGCGGGATGTTCTAAAGAATTTTGAACAAAAACTCAATACCAATCAAACCTTTGCAAACTCTTCCAATCAATCAAATAATTGAAAATATCACGAGACAAAGGACAAACTAGTGAAAAACAAGGTGAACCAATATTGAAAAGTAGAAGAGGTTTTCAAGATCAAAAAATATAAAAGTGAGTGATAAGTATCAAATCCTCAATCCAAACAAATTCAAAGACAATTAGGAGTCACTGGGCAAAAAACCTCTAAAAAGAAGACTGAGAAAGAGTAAAAAAATCCTGAAATAGGAGATTGGCGCCCCTTTTCTCAAGGAGACGGAGTGCCAATCAAGGGAATGACACCCTACAGTAGGCTCTGGGGGAGAACCAGTCAGCTAATGGCACCCTTGTATGCACTGCAGTGGAGCTACAATCAAGATAATGGCACCTTGGTGTGAACTATAGGGGAGGACCAATTTATGAAAATTTCAAAAATGTGTTCCACAATCTCAAAATCAGCCGATACTAATCAATAAAATCTTCAATAAGGAAAAGGGAAGAATAAATATGTCATAATGAAGCATCAAACAATCAACGTCTAATCAGAAGCAAAGGATTCAAGATGAAAAAGAGAAAAAACTAGTCAAAGTCCCTCCCTAGTGGAGTCGCCAATTTCTGTTACAAAATGTTTTGTCTTCAGACAAATGAAACTTCTCTTAGATTACTAGAAACATATACCAAGAAATAAATAGTACAAGTGGAAAATAACATCCCTTTAAACCTATATAAACCAATCAAAATGAGAAGGAGAGAAAGGATATGATGAACCCGTTTCGACATTTGTCCTCATTGCTTCCAATCCTTGAGCTTGATCTTCAAACTCCCTGGTGAAAATTGAGATATGAAATGGAAAAAAAACGTCTCCTACTCTACAATATTATATAAGACAAGTTTATCTATGAATATTAGAACGACAATAGACAAGAAAATGAGAAAATACACAAGCTTGAAGGAAATAGACCAAGTATATGTTAACTGGAAATCCAAAAATAGATAATCACAAACATATTATGATGCTACAACACTTCTCCAATATTTCCTCATCTATCCTTTTCATGAATATTGACATAAAAATGTAGATGCTTCCTCTAGAATCAAAGGTTTGATACATATAATCTTCCTCCCTTCACCTTGGAAATACCTTCAATATATAGTCTTGAGAGGCACAACCACCATGAGAAATTGAAGAATATGGTTTAGGATATGGATCCTTAAGGTTGGGATTTGGTGCTAATATTACGCCATAGAATAGGGTTCGAATACAACCAACCTCATCCCAAGAGGGTTGTCCCATAGAACAAGGTGGAGGATACCCCTTTTCCCTCTAACAAGACTGGCGCTCCCCCATAACTAGACATAGGGCACCATCCTATAGAGTGGATATCCTTTAACATGGAAAAAGGGGTGCCATTACATGAAGTGGCACTCCCCTAACATGGCCATGGTGGTGCCACCCTTCATAAATTCCCCAAAAATGGTCAATTTTTCCAAGAAAAAGGTGTGTGTTTGAACTTGAAATGATGGGTTTCTTCCTCCAATATGACTTAGGGGTCATGAAAAATTTATTGCATGGTTTCAATGGGTTGTGACACTAGGTAAGGTGCATATGACACTTGCAATAGTGAATGTGATGCTTAACATGGTTCATACATCACTTTGTGATACTTGCGACACTTAGGGTGGGAAAATCAAGTGTGAAATTTTGGTGTGTAACAAATATAGGAATCACAAATCAAACTTAAGGGAGTTTATACACAATTTAAATTAGTTAATGCTTTAGTTTTATGGGTTTGAATTCCTGTTTTAATATTTTTCTTAAGTATCCCTCTGAGGCCACTCATCTGTGAGATATTTAATGGTGTTAGGTACCAATGCTGAGAGGAAGATGCACTCTTACAACACAATCTACAACCAAGGACAATAAAGCATTAACGATGATATAAATTGTCCCAATAGCAGGAAGCAATGAGGGAAATAAATATAAAATGAATGAATAAGGGGTATGATCCCTACAATGACTAATTCCCCTAATGCCCAAGCCAATAATTACGGTAGACGAGGTGCACTATGGCCAAATTCCATGGTGGCCCACCAGCTCTATGAGGAAAACTTGAAATGTAATTGTTTTCTTTGTTGCTCATCATCACAAAGGGAATAAGGAAAAACATTGGAAGAAGAAAGGTCACAAAGGGAATAGGAAGGCCAAGGGTCATATTGAACCTCAATAAATACTAGAATTGAACCCAAATAAAGATCTTTTTTGGTGCTTCAAACATTCTACATTTATGAACTATTTTGGGAATACAATGTCAAATGAAAATGAGAAGCTACTCTTTTGAGATTGGATGTATTACTGCTGAAAAATTTAATATTGAGAAGCCCTCAGGGTCAACTTTTGATACAAATGAAAACTCGCATGTGTGGTTTTTTTACTGTGATCTATTTTAGATGGAATGTACGTTGTTCACATGGGATGTAAGAACACATTTGATAATAGACTATTCTGATGTAATATATGTTTCTCTTGCAGTTTTGTTATTGTTTCTTATGTTATATGTCCTGAGTACATGAGTTGTTGATGTATGCAAAGATATGATCTAGAATTTTTTGTTTATGTATTTTTGTTCATGTGTTTCTAACTTTGTGCCTTCATGAAAACTATTTGATTGGGGGTTTATGCATATTTTAGTTTCATACAACTCATTACGTTACAAAATGTTAATGTTTATGCCATTATTATAGTTCTTTNCAAAAATCCACTCCTAGATAGGATAGGATAGATTAGAAATATATTAGACATGCATTTACATAGTCTTCATATACATATTTCGTTTGCATAACCATCCATAATTTATCCTCATCAATGGACCAGGCTGCAAATGGTGAAACCAAACCACCAATGGCTCTCGTGCCAGAATCTGGATGGGTTCCCTATTCCAAATGCTGAGAAGTATAATTCAAAGTTATTACCGGGGGTAACCCCTGTTGTTGACAAAGGGTGAATTCTCACCCATCAACACCCAGTAAGAAAATGAAGGAATAAAACTTGCAACTTGTAAAAGGGACCTGCAAATAATAATTGGATATCAAAAGTAAATTAAGGGGTTCATAATGAAAAATGTATCAAGGAAAGGGTATCTTAAGCAACACGTGTTCCCTCTACAAATGAACTCATATAAATGGATTTATTGACACCATAATGCATGAAGTAATCCCTAATTCATATCATTATCACACTTACTCTTGAAGGGTTTCTTTATTTATTTCTTCCCTTGGGACCTATCCCTATACTTGGGTATTTTATTTCTTGTCTAGGTTGGCACACCTAATAGGGTTGGAAGAAGGCCCTCCCATACTTAAACTTGCCAACTCACATGAGGTCTTGGGAAGGTGTGACTCTAGAAGGAGATAATGAGGTAAATTTTTTACATGGCTTACATATTAAGTAACAAATTACTTTGCATGTTTTAAGGACTAATATCTCTTATGACCATTGGTTTACCTTGTCTTATACTTTGATTTGTTTTGGATGTCCCTGACATGGTTCTTAGAGGGACATCCCGGGTTTTCACCGATGACGTTGTGCCTTTATTGCAATAGTTTGGCATGTGTTATGCATAGCAGTGAGTCATCTAGTGAATCACCACCTTCCGATATGAGCTCTCAAATCCTTGGAACATTGGACAATAGACAAATGGGCTTGTTTTGAGTAGATATGGTCATGATGGCACATAGATGGGATAAAATCCCATAGAATTGGTACAGTACCCCAGGGCTTATTATTCATTGGATCAAGGATGTTGCAGCATCAAATATCTATACATCATTTAGAGATGATTATAATCCTCATTTTCCATAGACGTGGTACCCTAGATATTGGAAGTTTTCTCTCATTTGATGAAAATGTCATCTTCTAGGGTTTGATGGATAGTTGGGGTACCCGTGATGATTGACATGAACTTAGGTGAGGAGATACACCATTTTCCATCACTTCATATTGGATTAGTTCAATGTATCCTTTCGAGGCCTCCTCCTATCCTAGGAAGCCTTGACATCACCACATGTGTGACCCTTATGATGCATTTTTTGGATTTTACATTGGTAAAGGTTTAATGAGGGGTCATCCCCACTTAAACTTAATGCTATGTTATGTTATGTTATGTGGAAAAAAAGCTAGGCCTAGCCTCATATATAAAGGATAGTCTCATTTTTATTTTGGATCATCACAATTCCCTCACACTTGTCGGGTTACACTGATGAAAGTTTTGGCCCTTTAGGCCTCTTGGTCTTTCTCTCTCATGCACTACACTTGGAGGAGGATATTTTGTGGATTCTTTGCTCATTTGGATGAATATTTTTTTGAATTAGGGTTTTATTATCTTGATTCTTGGATGAAGTAAGTAATTTTCTGCAATTGTATTGTCTCTTGTTGATGTTAATGGTTAAATTTATTATCTTGTTGTAAGTATATTTCTTGGTTGAAACCCTAAGAAGGGAACATATGTGATTATTTCCCTCATGAATTTTTGTTTTTCCAAATTTGTGAAACGTCCTTGCTATGTTAGAATCCTAAATCCCAAAAGTTATTTCACTATGGTTTTAACCCTAGACATTTGATCCTTGACTTAGTTGAAGCTTGAAGAAGGGAAAAAGGCGTCTAGTGCCCAAAAGTGCTTTCACCATAGGTACTATTTCCTCAAACACTAAATACTAAAGCCCAAATGTTATTGCACCTTAGGGTTTAGACTCTACCTCTCTTGCTTCAATTAGATCAATATTAAATATTAATGAATTTGAGAACCCATAGGACTTAGAAGAAAATTGGCACTCATGTAGGAGTGATATTGTGGCTAAAGTAGTTGTTAAAATCAATCTTCTCAATCTCTCAATAATCCTACTAAATTTACTATCCCTAACCCTATAAAACTTCAAGCATCTCTTGATTTTGTTATAAAAGTTTGTTACAACCACTAAAAATTACATTAGATTGTTGCATACACCTATCTAAAAGTGTCTTAAATTATTCAGAAACTACCTCTAGAAATTTGATAATAATATATTGGTTTAATGCGTACTTTTCATGGTCAATTGTTGTGTTTATGAGCATTATTTATTGCTAATGTTGGAAATATTTTATTGTTTTTATAAAATTGTTTATCATTATGATTCGCAACAACCATAGTAATATTACTTGTGTAGTGTMTATAAAGGTCATTGTTTCATTCTTTATCTTGGTAATTGTCAATATATGATACAAATTGTTCATTKTTMTAGGAAGGTACRAAAATCACCTTGCAACTTCTCATCTCTTTCCTAGACCTAGACCAAACTAACCAATGATCAAGATAATGACAATAGGCTTGGCTACTTCTTGTTATTTGATCCCTTCGGGTCACCAAAGAAACCTCCCTTGTGTTGTACCTTTTCCATCAATAAAACTATGGAAGATTCTACTTAGGTGATAGTTGTAGTTTCTTCCATAGTTACACAAGATTTTGGGATCTTCTGCAGGGATTTTCACAAGCACAAATCATGTGATAACAAGGACAAAGGCCCTAAAATAAGGGATTACTCAAAGGAAAAAACCTTTACCTACAAGATCAAATATGAATTGAACAAAATACATAAAACACTTGCCAAGGAATCAAGAGGAAAAACAAAGAAATCGTTTAAGAACTTACCCAAGATAATAAGAATACAAGGAAGGAAGAAACTGATCAGGTGATCAAATTTTGCTCAAAAAATTCAAAGTGTTTGGAATCGCTTCAAATCAGATGAGAGCGTAGACCTCGGCATTTTGAACCCAACGCAACTCATTTGGGTTCAAACAGACGTCAAGAGCGAGATATATCGCATTCTGTTCAAATTTACAAACAGGCAAAAAAAGGGTTGTTGATTGTACAGTCCGTACAGTCCGTACGGATGCTGACATGGCAGACCGTACAACACGTGGTAGGCCATACGACAAGTGGCAGGATGGAATTCGGACAGTTGGCAGGTGACTTGGCATGTTTGGCAGAGAATGGAGCGATGACACGTGGCCCAGTAGATGGCGGCCACGTGTCATCTTTTTATTTGGTTAAAACTTGTGTCATTGGCAGGAGTCGACCCCACGACCTCCGGGAAGGGGAAACGAATTGGCAAAGAGCCACCAACCGGTGTGCCACCATGTGTTTTTTATTATATATATGACCTGGATTATATTTAAGTTTGAATGTATGTGTGGTTTGGGCCGCGACCGGGCCGGGGCTTAGCCCCAACCTTTGGTCGCACGCTATTTTATATATGACCCACAGCTATGTTGTATGGTGCACATGCGCACAGTTAAGATATGTTCCAACGGTTATTACAATGACCACCATTTAGCCTTTGACCATTGGCTTTTGAAACGGGAGCCCAAATTTATGCTAGCGCGTGGTCGCATGGGTTGATATGACCTGACCTTGACGGTTAAGGGCTAGGTGCGCCCGTAACTATTCTACAGTTCGCATCATTTGTGCGGTTGCATCTGGTGCTAGGTTTTTACGCTTAAATAAGCGTGTGGGCTAGGTTGAGCCAGAGGAGGTGTGTTTTGTAGATGCAAGGACAACAAGCTTGAAGGAGAGACTTCAAGGAAGGCTATATTCTTCGTTTTTTGGCCAAACGAGGTGCTGAAAAAGCCCAGCTAGGGGTTTTTGGACGCTCTAAAGCCATTGGAGT